>JBBIGA010117913.1:0-10154 GCA_037576975.1 Alestes dentex | reverse complement strand
CAGTTGGCAAAAGAATGCCATATCTGCCTTCTCACTTACTTTCTATTAGGTAAGACTAATATTAATTACACATTTCTACTACACATTTCTATAACACAAGATGTTTCAGTTGTTTTTTGTAATCCATTCATGAAAATATAAGCAAGAGTGTGTGTTACTGGTTAATACACTGATGTTTAGCTAAAATAAACGAAAACAAGCCAAGCCTCATGCTTTAGAATTTTTTGTTACTTAACTTCGCTGTATCGTAACCGTACCGAACTGTGATGTCAGAACCGTAGTGTGAACCAAACTGTGACCTTTCTGTACCGTTACACTCCTAGTGCTGACTTTTTTTGACGAGTGCATTACACAGGCACAGGCACCAAAGCAAAAGTGGCGGTGGTGTTTAAAGTGTTGGTTGGGCCAGTCCAGTGTCACTGGGGCTGCCAGTCTGTGAGTCTTATGGGCCGGTCAGACCAACATAAATAAATAAATTAATAAATGGTCGGCCCAAATAGCATGTCGGCCCACTGGGAAAATGCCCGATATGCCAGATGGTCAGTCCAACCCTGCTTCCAAGCATTTAGGACTGAATCATAAAGTGTACCCCCACATACGTACGCACACACACACACACACAAATTGGCCCCTGAATTGAATTCCTTTATGTCTGCATTTATGTAGTCTTGTGGTATTTTTTTTTTTGCATATTCCTTGAGGAACGTTGTTTCATTTCACTGCGAATGGCTGAAATGACAATAAACCTACTTGTCTTGTTGGTTAAAGCACATCTGAGCCCCAAGCACCACCATGTCTGCGCGTGTCCCGGATGTACGTCTCCACACTAACATCACAGTTAGAATCTACCACATATTTATGTATATTAAAACACTAAATAGCCAAAGGCATTAAAACATGTAATAAATCTTTGTACTGAACCCAAAGTACACCATGTAGCTTGTCTTGACATTTTATTAATTATCCTGATAATAACAAATTGGTTCATTCAGGGGTGCCAGTAATCCTAACCAGGGACTGTGCACTTGGCCAGAATCATGTGACGGTAAGGTTCAAACACATACCTTTCAACACTGCACCACACGTTCTTTGGACACATTTCATGAAATTAGATGGTGTGGCATGCCTGTGTCAATATCTTGTGATGTAAATGTCAAACATTTAGGTTAATACAACATTTAAAAACATCAAACCAAAAACATTAATATGTCTCAATTAAATTTTGTAAGTTCATTTTTAGTGGCATAAAGATGATCTCTCCTGCTCACCTGGTTATTTGCACCTGTTCTGTATTCCTCTTACTCCCTACAAATACCCAGCCTTTGTTATAGCCTAGTGTCTTTTCTCTATTGGGCCAGTTGGCTAGTGTGGACCTGGTGTTTTCTTGGCTTAACTGAAAGCTCTACACCTGGCCGTTCTTCTTTGATACTGACCAGGTAGATCAGATACTGACACAGTAGGCTTTGTAAAGTCATTTTAAAATATTTTGTTTCTGTTTGCCATGAAGCTGCAGTGTCAGGTGCTTTGTTAGTAATTGGTTTATGCTCTCTCTCCACTGTGCTGCTGAAGCAGCATTACAGTCAACATTGTGTCTTTCAGTGGAGGTAGAGGTGCATCAATAACCTTCTCAGCTGCTCTCACTATTTGCTGCAGTGTGTTACAGTGTAAAACATTATTATTCCTATGCTGTAGTGATTCCCGTAGTGGTACTTCAATGGTACTCTTGTAGAATATGGTGGGGGGGTAGGGTCACTCACTTCAGTCTCCGCAAGAAGTAAAAATGCGGCCGAACCCTCTTGGCTGTGGTTTAGTTGACAGATCAAGAGAGTGCACACCCTATCAAAAGCAATACTGTTGATGGTGAAAGGTGAGTGAGCAGCGGTGGATTTTCTAATGTTTATTATGATCCCTTTTGTCTTGTCAACAAAGAGAGAGAGATAGTTGCACATAAACCAGGCAGCAACTCTCACCACATCCATAGTGTATGCTGAGACATCATCATCCTTGATGAGATCCATCACTGTCATGTCATCTGCAAATTTGATGATCTGGTTTGAGCTGATCTCTGTAGAGTGGTCATGTGTCAGTTGTGTAAAGAGCAATGGGCTGAGGACGCAGTCCTGTGGTGCTGGTAGAGATTGACTGAGACACTGCATTTGTGTAGCATTTTCTATCCACCTTTATCACCTCCAGATCCAAATCTGTCAGACTGCCCAACACTGAAGTATGATTTGTCACCCAAGAGTATGTTTCCACTGCTCCAGAGTCCTATACTTCAGCCTGGCATTGTTATATGCTTCATTTTATGCATATGTTGCTAAAAATGAATTAGGAGCGGTAGCTACATGCTTTTGACCTTGTAGTGTATCTCAACAGTTTTTCTGAGCTGACTGAAATAGCATATGATATCCACATGTATTGGTCGTCCTAGAAGCTGTGTTCATGCCCAGGCTGGAAGGGCCACCGAAAGGGATGAATTTGTTTACCTTTAACCTCTTTAATTTTGTAGAATCTTTTAACAAGAAACCAAATTTACTTTGTTACTCGAAAAGCATTCCATAAGTGATTAAACCAGTTCCACTATTGGATAAAAAGTTGTGTAAAGCCTTGGTCTTCAAGTCCACACTTATTTTATTTTGAACTGACCACCTAACCCAAAAGTATACCTAAAACTACAAGTCTTAAAAGATTCCTCTTTTTATTAATAAGTAAACAAAAAGTACATACATTCAAATTCTCACATGAAGTGGCTGATATACAGTATTTCAAGTAGATTTTCAGTAACAGTGTTATGGCCGCTTCACCTGTGCCAGCCCCCCGGCATTTTGGCATTGTTCAGCAGAACAATTGATCTTTTTTTGGCACCTAATATAGGTATCATTTTATATAATGAAAATTCTAGCAAAATTTA
The DNA here is from genome assembly GCA_037576975.1 of Alestes dentex. NCBI lineage: Eukaryota > Metazoa > Chordata > Actinopteri > Characiformes > Alestidae > Alestes > Alestes dentex. The sequence continues at coordinate 7,243 of JBBIGA010117913.1, read as the reverse complement.
GTTTTGATTTTCTCCTTAGACAATCCACAGCTGATAAAAAATAATAAATGAACTGTAATGGCTGTTTGCCTCAACAGATTCCACCACTGCAGGGGAGATTAAGTGGTTCTGCATGACCACAGCCACACAGGGTGTTAAACATAAAAACGTAAAAGATAAACAGAAATGAACATTCACCACTGACATAACAGAGGTATGCAAGGTATTAATTTAACAGCATGTGACATAGCATTTTATACCAAAACATTAAGCCTCACCTTCCATGTTTAGCCTATTTCAGTATATTTTCATTACATCCTGCAAATCTGCAAATGTCACATTTCAATAAACATACCTCTAAAATAATTTATACAAAAATAACAGCACAAAGAAAACAAAAATGAATTGCTAAAAATCTATAAAATGTCAGGAAAAAGAAACATTTCTGGTAAATTCTAGGATTTGAGCTGAAATAACATAACATATATACAGACAAGCACAACAGAGATCAAATAGATTCTTCAAACAAAAAACACTGAATCGACAGTCTTAGTTTTATCTGGCTCCAGGTAATCTGATAGAAAACATACAACATAAAGAACTGAGCCCTTTGCTCTACCAGAGGATAGTGTTAGGTCTGTGTTTTCAATGTATTTAGTCCAAAGAAGGAAGCATATTGTTGCTATATTATCTGTGAAACCTCAAGGTCAAGTTTATTTTACACTGTACTCATACAAACTCACTGACTTTGGTATCAACTGTCTCCAAAGACTTGCTGCTGTCAAGATTTTTTTCAAGAAGTTAAATGTCACATACTTTGTCACATATGTGATCTGGCACTGGATCTAATATAGTACAGTAAAGCGGTCTGTAGCCTTAAAAGTAATTTTTGTGGGGGTGACAGATTATTATAAGAATAATGCATTATAAATTCTGCATGAAAAACGAAGTCGTCTATGGAATCGATTTTCCTAAGGTCCACTTACAATGCTTTTTGGGGTTATATTCCCAAAACAGTGACTATGTACATGCTAATTTTTACATGGCCACTTTGCAAAATTGTCCTCAGTTCTGCCCTGTGTGGTGCCTCCATATAGCATATGTAAATATGGCAGTACACTGCTATAGGTTGAAAAGGTGGATTAATGTAAAAGCACTTGTTTTTACAAATGTAAAATAAAATGTGCATTTTACGCTATGGACTTTTGAAACTGGAAGCAGGCCCTGACTGCCACATGAATTTAAATTAACATAAAGATTTCTGCTTGAACAATAAAGGTTTCTAGTTATTGTGGTACAATAAATTAGAACAGCCGAGTTCTTTGTCATAGGCTTGGTCTAGACACATTATGAGTGGCAGAGGACTTCAGAGAACTTGGCAATGAATAGTATTCCTTTTACTCCTTTGATTAGACTCTTTTGTTTGTCTCTTTTCTCTGCTTTTTTGCCTGTTTCTTAAACTCCCACCATCTTTCCCCTGTTAAAGCATATAACCCTTGTTTCTCTTCAGAAGAACATTCTATCCTGATCTTGACTAACTAACATTTTCTTTCTCTGTTATCTTTCTGTCAATTAGAGATCAATATGGCATTCTCACATTTCCCCATCTTATTTTACGTATTTCAAATACACAGCATCCCTCTTGAGAAAACTCTTTCTACCACACTTGGGTATTATTGTCATTAACTCCATACATTTCTGCTAGTTTGTGAAATCGGGGCCCCCAGTCATTTAAGTAGTTGTAGTCGTGGTCAGTGTGTGAGGCAGCAGACTGCAGAGAGCTCAAAGATTCCGCTATAGATCCTTCACCTTCGTATGCATATGTATGAAGAGAATCATACGGGGGGGCGCATGGGTCCGAATCAGTTTCATAAAGTTTAGCTAGCACATAGCTGTGAACACAGGTACTGTTTTCTTCTGCCCTGTTAAGGCAGGGCTGAGGGACATAACCTGAAAGGCTCTGGATCTCAGGGAGCGTGTCTTGGCACTGTTTACTATAGTTCACCAGCGGTTCCACACGCGGGCTCCAGAGAGCATAAATATCAAAGGCTTCAGTGTCCTCTTCTCCTCCACCCTCATCATCATAACACACTATGTTCTCATGCACATTTTCCTCCTCCTTGGTCAGATAGTGCATTTTGCTGTGTCTGCGTAGCGACAATGTCAGTATGATAATCACTGTGGACAGAATACACAGATTTTTAAAGAAAGATATTTGTATACTTTCTTCACTTAAAAAGAGTCACATTCTATACAGCTCTGGAAAAAAATAAGAGACCACTGCAAAAATGTTCAGTTTCTCAGGTTGTATCTTTTATAGGTGCAAGTATTGAACTGAACAGCTTTGCCTTAGTTTTTAAGAACTGCTGAGAATATTAATAAGAACTGCTCTTAATTTCCAAATGAAAATATTGTTCTTTAAAGCATCATTTTAAATGAAATGACAATACATCAAAATAAGAGAAATGTTGCAGTGTTTACAGAATAACAAATCTCTTGTTCACTCTTTAAGAAAACAGCAATAATTACCTTTGACGTGCTAGTAGCGTTTTGCCATTCAACTGGTCAAATTACAAGAGGAGAGTGTTGATTACAGCAGAGGTTTTTTTTTATACTTTTCCTCATTAAATAAGATGTGATTCAGGTGATCACTAGAAGAGTTTCTGTTACAGTATACATTTCTCCACTGTACACTCCTTTATGTTAAATTAGTTTTTAAGTGTATCTAGTAATAAGAACAGATCTATAAGAGCTCTCTTCCAAAGAGATTTTACCATGTGTGATGTCTTACTGGAATCAGTCTGTAGATGATTTGGCATGGAATGCAGTTTACCTAATCGTTACTTAGTAAAGTAAAGTCATGGAAATATCTACTGAAATAATTCATGAATTCTATCCAGCTAAGAATTACATTAAAAGAAGATTTAAGAGAGACTTTGGTGTGAATTGTAGTTTTTGTTATGTACGTCAAGAAACTGTTGTGCATTTATTCTGGCATTGCCCATTTATAAATTATTTAAAGGCTGTATGAGGTAATTCAACACTCAAAATATCTTGCACTGTTTAAAAAATTTTTTTGCACATCCAGTTCACTCTTATCCAGTGCTCTTACCTTTATACTGTCCACGTTCTGCCAAAGCAATGCAAATTTCCTACGTGTGGGACTAATAAAGGTTTATCTTATCTTATCTTATCTTATCTCTACATGACCATGTAGACAACTGACTCAGAAGGACATGATGTGGGAATGGTACAGTGGTACAGTTTTTAACATGTTTTTAACATGTCTTTTGATCTCACCATACATTTAAGTGGAAAACAGCTTTGAACCAAAATTATGGAAGCTAATTAAGCTTGTTTCTATCATTTTCGCCTGTAGTTTAGTAGGATGGTGGCACAGCAGTGTTGTTGTAATTTGATTCAGTATGTCTCTTACCAAACAGGATGAAGGTGCAGGTGAGGATGGCTACAAGTGCAGCTCCACTCAAGCTGGCAGGTAGTGTGTAAGCTTCGGCGTCACAGGATAGAACATTACCATCGGAGTCACAGCTACACACTCGTATGGTAAGGGTGCTGGTGCTGGACTGAGCAGGCTGATCTCCATCAGACACAAAAATGGGCAAATAATACACGCTCTGAGTCTGGGATGACCAGCCACCATGTCTGGTTAAAATCCATGCTGAGTTATCTGGAAAAAAGAGAGGGGTGAAAAGTATTTAATTAATTTAATAGATAATTTAATGTGATTGAGGTATTGTAGTTATAACTGACCTATAGACAAATAAATGTATCAAGTAAGAAAACTACTCAACAGTTAACACAATGCTTATTGAAAGCTGCTCATTATGTTGAGTTACGTTAAGGCCTCGCACACAGCTCTGAAAAAAGTTAGCACTGGTTCCGATAGACTAAAAGGGGTCTTTTCTAAAACCTAATACTTTGGCCCAAACTTCTTGTTTGAGATTAAATCTTGATAAATCTGAATTTATGAGTATTCACAGCTGTTCCTTCTCTTCTTTATACAACATACCTGTCAAAAGAGACACTATTATAGAGAAACTATATCTACATGTTGTTAGCTTTCACTTGTTAAATTAACAGGCTATCAGGCACTCTAAATAAATTATAAACTATATTAAACTGTAAAAGTTTAATAGCTTTGTGCTTGCTGTTCCATAAAAGGAAATAGTAGTTATTTAGCCTAAGATTAGACTAAGACAAGCTGGTTGTTGCTTCCTCAGGATGAAAGTTGTAAAAAGTGTAGCTTAAACCCTCATTAAAATAAATTGAATTAAATTACTATTAACATTTAAAAGAAATACTTTAATATAGGTCCAGTGTATTCAAGTACTGTAAATTAAATAAGTCGCTAAGTACTGGAAATTACATTTTGCATCATTTAGGAATGAGTTCCAAGACCAACATCCAATCCTCAGTAGTTATCTCCTGCTAGATCCTAAACTGAGAAATATGAGAAAGGAAATACATTGGACATACATTTAAGCCAACAATGTTATTGTTATAATCATGTTAGTTGCATGAATTCCTTTATAAATCCTGGTGATATTTTTGTTAAGCTTCAAGCAAGTAAGGAAAGCTCAACAAACAGAACCAGATTATCACACTACTGGCATACTGGTATTCTATTCATGTTCATTCTCACCTTGGTTATCTCGCAGTGTGAAGTTTGGGTTAGTGGCTCCTTCTGGAGCTAAACTGTAGTAGAAATGCTGTCCCCCTGTGGGCTCATCTAGATCCACAGCTGTTACTGTCTGGATCAGCTGAACAAAAACACACAACAAAGCAGTCAAGTTATTTAAATGAACATAAGGGACCACTGTATGTGGAGCTGAAAAAACAAATGAAAAAAGTAAGTAATGTAATTGTTTTGTCCTTTTTTTTAGGCACTAGTTAATCATTAGTTTAACTAGTCATCATCATAATCAGCACTAGTTTTCAAAAGTTTGGAATCACTTGTTATTGGTAATTTTTTGTAATTTTATATATGTTTTCATAAAGACTTAAATTTAAATATATTTAAAAATTATAAAGTACACACGATGTGCTTATTGTCTGCAATATTTTAAGAATTTTGATATCAACAAGAATTTATGATATACATTTTTTCTCAGCCGTTTTGGAAAACTAAGCATTAAAAACATTAATTTATTATAGCACCATTCTTGATCATGCAACGCAATTTCTGAACCAGTACAGAATATGCACAATTTAAATGTCAAAAATGTAAAATGTGCTGAAATATTTGGAACTTGTGATGTGCCCAGGACTAGCGTATTAGAATCAGGATGTAAACTGTTCTGCAATAATCCTGCAATCCAAGTAGCACAGCCATCTTGTTGTTCATTAAAAAGGCAGCTGTTTGTTAGCTGGCATGACAGAACTGACTGTTAGCACTCTCCTCTAAGGTATACTATAATGTTGGCTTTATGTGACTTAGATGAAGGATGGGTTAGCCTTCAGTCTGTGCAAACAAACAAATAAATAAATACAGTTAACTCCAGAATTATTGGCATCCACCTATCCAGCAACTGGGACACAATTCTAACCATAGAATATAATTATATATAATCATTCAAATGTTCCTAATAAATGTTAGCGTGCACGTCCTTGTCACATTCAGTGAAAAAAAAAACTACCAGCACCTGATACCCAGAGTCAAATGTGGAGGTGCTTGTGGCTGCTTTGCTGCTAGTGGTCCAGGAATTCCCTGAAAATCAATGGCGTAATGAATTTCACCGATACCAGCAGAGTTTACCCTAAAATATGTCTTCTTATATCAGAAGACTGGAAGGTGGAACTTTCAGCAAGATTTTTTACAAATACAGGAAGGGTGCTGATAATTTTAACTCTGTGTGTAAGTTTATGAGAGCTGTGAATTCAGGATCTAGATTTGGATTGGACATACACATGCACAGACACCTGAAGAAGCCACAAAAAGTCCCGCAGAAAGAATGCACTCACATAAAAAATGCAAATGCAAATTTTAACTTATTCTGGATTGTGTTGTCACCACATGTGCTATAATAATATGGACAAATATGGTTTTCTTACCTGTCCTGCTTTTGCATTTTCACACACAAATGCCTCATAATACTGCATCAGTGATGGTGGGTTATCATTTATGTCTAGAATCTTTATGGCCACAGACACACTCCCAGTCTGTGATGGGTTATCTGTAACACACACACACACACACACACACACACACAAAGGATACATAAGTAACTTTAACCACTTTGTAGCAGTCAGAAACATTCTCCTACTGCATTAAATCAATTTAGTTCAGGTCATTTTATTTCAAAAGCATATTGAAGAATAAATATGTACACAGTAGGAACATCAATGGTGTATCTACACTGAATAACCAATTTATCAGGCCCACTTGCAATAAAGGTATATTTAAAATGATAGATTGTAAATACACAACAATAGAAGGACTACAATCTGTAATATTTTACAATTACACATTGTAGTCCTTCTATTCTTTTGCATTTTTGTTATCTCCCTTTATCCCATTCATCAATGGTCAGGACCCCCACAGGACCAGCAGTGTGCAGGCATTATTTGGGTAGTGGATCATTCCCAGCACAGCAGCGACTGACATGGATCAGAAACTGATCCCAGATGGACAGGAGTTTGATTGACATAAACTGTATAGTATCAAATTATGTAACATCAAAAACCTTACATCAGTGAATGAACAGGTTAGATGTTTAAAAATTCCAGTAGCACTACTGTGTGTGATCCACTCAGTATAAGAGGGCTAACAAAAAGAACAGTGATACAGAAAAGTGATGAACTATAGACTGTAATTGTGAAAGAAACAGTGCATGAATATAGTGACGATGTGTGCAGGGCCAACGTGTCCATATAGGTGGACTAGACAGTTGCCTAGGTGTCACTTCAGGAAAGATGACCAACTTTCATCCACTCCAAAATATGACTGACCCCCTAGTGGGCTATAGCACTTTCTAACAATGCCATATGCCACTTGATCAGAGTGCTCTCCCCGCTCAACAAAATCTTGTACTGTCCCCTTTTATCAACAAAAATTTGGGACTACACTGAATCAGGGGATGACAAAATGTCACATGCTGGCACTGGGTAAAAATTTGCTTGTCAGTGTAATGATATTAACCCATAACAGATCATGTCTGTGTGTGTGTGTGTGTGTGTGTGTGTGTGTGTGTGTTGCAGTGATGATGTTAGGCGAGCAGTTAAGGACTAGGGCTGTGCGATTATA
>JBBIGA010117911.1:0-10155 GCA_037576975.1 Alestes dentex | reverse complement strand
CACACACCACACACACACACCGCACACACCGCACACACCGCACACACGCACACACACACACACACCACACACACACACTTTACTCAGTGTTCTTCACGTCAGCGACTTAATGTAGGGTAATGAGTTGCTTGATAATCTAATCCCCACCAGAGGTAAAGAGGCAAATCCTGAAATTCCATCTGTTTTGGTTTAGGTGACCTCACCCTGCTGACCTCAACTTTCAAAATAGTATACACATACAAACATCTACACTTGCACATACACACACACTCACACATGCTCCTCTGTTCATGTATATTCTGTTTCAACCACAATAAGTAATACGATTAGTGTGAATAAGCAACATACATTTAAATGAAAGCAGATCCACATACAACCTTTATGGTTTTGTCTTTAGCAGGAAATGTGGGTTTTGCCCTTTCATTTTTTGTTTGCCATTGGTGTAATAGAACAGGGTTAGACTGAGGCACAGTGTACCCCTGCCCCCACAGAGAGACAACCACAAATCCTCTGGTATTACCTCTATTAGCTATAAGAGGATCTGTGTAAGATCATTCTGCTCTGCCTAAATTTTGTTTACTTTTTTATATTACAGACTTTGATGCAATATATAAACCTCAACACCAGGCCATCCAGACTATAGCTCCACACTTTTGTGAGTGTTTTATGAGGTATAAATAAATTAGTCCTAGACAGACTGTTACAAAATCTTGTCTAAGGGATTAAGAAGATGAGAACAGTTTGGAAAGGTGGTCATGTAAAATTAATTATGATTGTTACATCAAATTATCAGCATTTCAGGAGGGAAAAACAATGCAGGATATGGGCCATTTTAAGAAAATTTATATGAGGAAAGAGATGTAGGCTACAGGAAATATGTCACTTTTGTAAAACGTAAACCCCCGAAGGGTAGTTAAAATCCCAGTGTAAATCTAAGGTACAGAGGCAGAAGAGCAGATAAACAAGTAGTGTAGGTCCTGGGGGAGTGGAGCTTAGCGGCAGTTGTGTATGTGGATGCCTCCCCCACTGCAGCTAGAATTACCAAGCTCATGTGAACTTGTCATTTAGGAACCTTCACAAATGGGCAAAAATGCTGCACAGCACCACTTTCAGCACATTTTATTTGGCACCTGCTATATGACAATAATGACCTCATTTAATGATGGAAAAAAAAGCTTTAATAGTGCCTAGCCCAAGGGTTCTCAACTGAAGTACTAGCAACCCACACTACACTCGTTTATGTGCTTTGTCTTCTCTAGCACTACTGGCTCAGCTTATTAACATCCTTGTCAGCTAGGTCAGAGTGTAGAGTAGGGAAAACAAAAAAACTGAAATGTCCATTAAAGTAAAAAAAAAAAAAAATTAAAGAGGAGTGATAGTTCCTTGTTCAGGAATTTATTGTAAATGTAAATTATGTACGAATGTGTTCTGCAGAAGCAGACACCATGGCTAGTGATAACTCATGCTGAGCCCTTATGAATAGAGGAGTCTGTCAGAAACTCCTGCGATTTGTGAATTTTCCACCTTTGTGCTTGAAAGCAGGCATCCAAATGTGAGAAGTTCCTATTAAACAAACTTTCAGCTCATCATATTTTGATGGATGAGAAGTGCTGTCAGTATCAGATTTGCTAGTAATCTGCTGGCTATTTTGTAATCAGAATTTAAGAAAAAAAATTAAAAGGGGACAAGCAATAAACATGGATTAACAAAGCATACACAACCTTTCAGCGATTCAGAATCAATTACCTGACAAAACAGGCAAGACTTTACAAAGATCTGAGCACTATTTGGACAGGGTTACTTTTATGTGAGTGCTGAGTTGTGTAATTCAGTTGTTTCTAAGTTTTGTTTACCCTTTCATTAAAACCTGAAATATGTTACTTTGTGATAGTAAATATCAGTCGCTTTTAAAATTTCAGCTTTTTGTTTCAACCGTTATTGTGGTCAGTTCAGGATCTACAGTGCCCCCTCAGGTTCAGCTCTATTATAGCTGTGCATGATGTAGATCGGTACTAGAGTATGATGCCACAATATGCAAATCAATTTTCTTTTGAGTTTTTACTGTAAATAGTCACATTATTGACTAATGGCATACTTCCTTAAGACAACTAGATGGTTAGGGCAAACTACATAATGATTAAGTCAAATATTTAGGGACAATGAAACAGTGACATGTTTTCTACTTGCCAACAGTTAAAGATATTGCCTGTGGATATATCTGCATTAATTTGGTTTCCATTCCCATCTCTCTAATTTATACTCATATTTCTTATCCCATACAAATCAGTCACAAACATTACAAAACTGTGGTTAAATTGCATTACAGAACTTCCCCATGTGTCATTAATTCCGTCTCAATAGAGCTTCAAACATGAAAATACAATGTGGCAAAAAGTCATATAAATTAGTGTCTGACAGGGTCCATTTCTTGCTGTAAGCGAGATCAGTGTGCAAAGGCCACTTCTGGTTGAAGTACAGTCCATCAGGGGAGGATCACATGTGTTAAATGAGTCAGAACCTGCAGTATAAGCTCAGTCAAGCTGTTGTATCAGGTTTCAACACACAATTCAGTTGTTCCTGGATAGTAGAAAGACCGAAGATCACAGGTAGAGAGAAGCAGTACTTCCTGTAGTACACACCCAGTCTCGCTCAACCTGAGCTTATTGTCAGTGCACTGATACATAGTCCTGGGTGTGGCTAGAAAAGCACCAGCATGGAAACAAGTAGTACCTGGCCTTTTACACCCAACATTACCTACATGTAAATATGAGAATTTAAGTGGAGCTAATGAAACCTGAGAGACAACCAGAACAATGCATTCCTCCCTCTCCTCTCTGCTCAGTAAAACAGCCCTCTTTTCTGCCTACTTCCTTTAATTTGATTATAGTATTACACATAATTGATTACTTTTATGTACTAGTGATGTAATGTTTTTATTGTGCCCACATCTTCTAAAGAGATTTCTATGATTAGTTTATGGTTCTGTCAAATTTTACTCTTTTATGACCAACCATGGATTTGGGTTCTGACATATAGTAAATAGGCAATGAAAAACTACCAAAAACAGTGTTGCATCTCTTCATCTCTTCATCGCTTTCATCTTCACTTTTCCATTCTTTATTTGGCCTTCATAATGTTGTACAAGCTCGTAATACCGGTGTTGTTGGAACAATCTCTGTCTCACCCATAGCAGACATGAAAGCCTGATGAAAATACTGTGGTACACTGTAGGTGGCCATTAATAATCACGTTGGTCTCTCTCAAGACTATGAGTATTTGAGTTGAATTCTAAATTGAGAAGTAGTTTTTATTGTGACTTATACCATTTTTCTGTAAATTGTACTCAGGGGTTAGAATGCAGCATAGATGTCATTTATCAAAAATGTGAAAATGTGCTGTTATCTAATCAAAACAGCAAAAAAAAATATAAATTTTTTTTACATCACAATGCTCATTCATGATGTCTGTCATGTTTCAGGGTATTGACTGATTCCTGGTGAGCTGAAAGCTTGAGTTCCTGAAATGTGAAATATTAAAAGGAGGAACTGGAGGATATTCAGCTTTATCTTTTATCACAGTGGTTAATACAATTAATCTATGAGTACAGATTTCAAGACCTATTTCAGAACATTTAGAGAAAAGTTAACCTCACATCTCTCCATTCTGGCTTTATAATCAACTTTATAACTTTATCACTGGTTTTGTGAACTCATCTTTAGGTTTAGGTCAAGTAAATCAGCCAGGATGATTGACTGTGGGTGTTTAGAAGCTGTCAGATGTTTAAATTTCGCCTAACCAGTCCTGATATTTATACTAAGTACAGTGAGGGACAGAAGTATTTGATCCCATGCTGAGTTTGTACATTTACCCTTTGACAAAGACATGACTAGTCTATAATTGTAATGGTAGGTTTATTTTAGCTGTGAGAGACCGAATAACAACAAAAAACCCTCAAAAACCCAGTGCAAAAATGATGTGCATTGTAATGTGTGAAATAAGTATATGATCTCTTCTAAACCAGCAAGATTTCAGGCTCCCAAGTGTCGTCACTGTATGCAGGTAACGAGCTGAGATTAGGAGCACCCTCTTAAAAGGATGAATCTGTTACAGAACTAAGAAAATATTTATTTAGCATTCAGACAATGCACAATATATAATACATTTTTAAATAACATATTTTACTTGGCCCCACTCATGAATAGCCTAAAAGCAAGATAGCGGAAATATTATACAATTAAATATCTCCTCTCATAAAACTAGTGAACTCAAGTGTCTTTCTTAGAAATATCGAAGTGCACCCACACGGCAGGCATGCTGACTCTGGTGTGTGCAGGCTGCGATTGCGTCATCATTGCGTCATCACTGTTTCGGTCACGTTAAAAAAAATATTCAGCCAAAATGCTTTTCTTGCCATTTTTGGCCGAAAATTTTCGCTGGCCGAATATTCAGTGCATCCCTAGCAAACACTCAGATTCCAAACTAGCCACCATGGCCAAGACCAAAGAGCTGTCCAAGGATGTCAGGGACAAGATTGTGGACCTACACAAGGTTGGACTGGGCTATGAGAGTATAGCCAAGCAGCTCGGTGAGAAGGTCATAACAGTTAGAGCGATAATTCGCACCTTCACCATATCGAAGGGATGATGGACGAGACCATGTACCGTCAAATCTTGGGTGAGAACCTCCTTCCCTTAGCCAGGGCATTGAAGATGGGTTGTGGGTCTTCCAGCATGACAATGACCCAAAACACACGGCCAAGGCAACAAAGGGGCCACTCAAAAAGAAGCACATTAAGGTCCTGGAGTGGCCTAGCCGTGGTTTGAGTTGCCAGACATCAGCCTCGAAACCTTACTGACTTGGAGAGGATCTGCAAAGAGGACATCTTGCACAGATCCGTGCTTCGAAAGTTTATTCTGGACCACAGGGGCAGATCATTCCTCTGGACTGGTGAATGGGTCTCGTACCGGGGCGGGCCATGAATTCGAGGGGGTGGGGCGGGGCACATTGAAACAGAAGCGTTGAGATCAGACCTGATCTGACTGAATTTTGATTGGTGCAGAAGCGAGGCTGCACAGACCAGCAGGAATTCTATTTTAAAATGTAAAATTATTATTTTTCTTTTTAAGGTTTCCCTTACCTGAGTGGTGGTAATTAGAGATCCAATATGAAGTTACTCAAATTAGGTAACTTTTGCACCGTTAAGACCGAAAACTGTCACGCATTTTACTGTACATCCCACGCATGCGTACTTGCGTACCACTTATGTCAACCCATGATCATACTTATTACACACATTACAATGCACATCAATCTCTGACTTTTGTGCACTGTGTTTTTGAGGATTTTTTGTTATAGACTGGTCAATTCTTTGTCAGAGGGATCAAGTGCTCAACATGGGATCAAATATTTCTTTCTCTCAGCGTATGTCTGTCCTGACCCACAAAACATTTATTTTACTTTTGTCAGCAGTTTAGTCGAGGACAAAGGACAACCCTGTGTAGGTGGATTTTGCAGAATATCCCACAAATTCAATGCTGCTCCTAGGGAAGCAGACAAACTGACCTTGAAGGGTAAAAAAGCAGTTTATTGGAGCTTCATTTACAGCCGTACTGATAGGTTATCTAGAATAAAGATCAGTTTTGTGATCATTGTCTTTGTATGCTTCTCTGAGTATACTCTAGAGCTCATCATAATGCTGACAGACTGCATGTTTCATTGAACAGAGCTTAAATAGTCCTGTTTAATTCTGTGTTGTGCAACAGTGTGTGAAACATTGCATAATTTTTTTCTTATATTTTGATATTTTAAAATTGTGATTCTGACTTCTTTTTGGTCTATTCAAACCTCTAAATGTAAGGAAAAAATAAACGACTCTTTGATTCCATAGCAAAACATTTACAGTAGTTGAAAATACAAGATATCATATATAATCATTGATTATTCAATGAAAAGAAATATTTATGGTTTTATTTTTAAAAGTGCTCAACATTAGTCGTAGCAACAGACTATAGTTTACTTCGGGCAACATCGCTTCAATGCTTTGTTTCATTGCAGCGTAAAAGAAAAAATAATTTTTGTACAGTTAGCTTTGAGTGGTGGCAGGACACTTGTAGGTTAAAGTGTAGGGAAAAACAGAAGGCCTAATAGTAATCATTATTAGATAATACACGGTTCAATTTGCACTAGCATTCAAAAGTTTGTAATACATTTTTAAAAAATATTTTTGATGAACAGTTTTCCTGTTACAGGTGCCTGTACAAAATATTATAAAATTTTATATATTATAATGCTACTGTTCTACTACATTTCAACTAATTTGTGGAAAGATGAATTTGTAAGAATGATGAATAGAGTCATAGATTTCATCATGAGTAAGAAAGCTGCATTACACTGAGGGTGGAGTCCTAAACAAAGGAACACCCTGAATCTGAAACATGATGATCAAATCTTATGGTTACGGCATACTATTAGTCACTGAATAATTAAATGGGTTGTTTTTTTTTTGTTTTACAAAAAAATGGATAAATAATACATACAGTAATTTTTCTGATAGTATTTCAGTTTAAACATTATTGGTTAGTAAATAAAATAATGACAAACCTATTCATATGAATGAAAGCTTTTGAACACTTGTGTATATTTACCCTACTGCTTGTCTGAGGGCATCACTATTATCTACACCACCCACACCTTACATTGCTGTGTGCCTATTTGAATGGGTGCTCATGTTTTGAGTAGCTCCCTTTCTCGGGAAACCATGACAGTTGCAGAAGAACCCACAATATTCCATTAGTATGTGTTACCACACCCTTAAACAATCTTTAGGATGGGGCAAAGGTGTCCACCACCCAGAAAAAAAGGAAAACTAGACTCTGATCAAGTCTGCAGAAGTTCTGCTTTGATTGACCGTATGGTTGAGTATGTGATGTTTTTTTGAGCGATCTGGTTCTAAATGAGTTGCTTGTCCAATCACTGTAGATGTAAGGCAAAATCTCATGCAGTACTTTATGGATTATGTTGTCTTTTGAATTTTAATATGAAAGTGAATTTTTGGTGGGAGGACACTGTTTTTGGTTACAGTGCCTTTTTGTTCAGTGACTGCACTAAGTAGCCTTGTATTCTTAGTGCTCTGACAAATTATGAGATTTAATGTAACCTGACAAATCAGAGGCGTTTTCTTTCCAGAGCGAACATCATTTAATATTCATAATCACATTATTGCTCAGTAATTATTGTTCTTGTTAAAGTCCCGAAGTTCTCTTTTTCTCTACGATATCAAAAACTCCTCAAAGCGCCTATGCATGTTTATGTTTATGGTAATGATTGTTCCCTGCTCTTCCTCCTGTCCTAATTACTTTCCCAGTGTGTTGCATAGTGAGTGTGAACACTATAAGAAACTCAAAGCAAAACAGGTAAAGAAATAGGATTTTACATGCAGTGAACTAGTTTTACACCAAGACTCAAATAATGAAGACTGTAAGATTATTTGCCAAACTCTTTTCTTAATAATGCAACTGGCGTAGTCAGAAAGTGTGGTATTAAAAGTAACATTAAGCTGCATTTTATACTGACCTGTTTGATTTAGAATTGTGAAAGTACTAAATGTGCACATAATTTCAGATAATTTTTACTTGTGTGTTTATTGCCCCTTGAGCAGTATATCTCACAGATTTCCTGTATTGCAACACATGGTTACCACACACTAAAGGGAGCAATTGATTACCAAATAAGCTTTGACACTGTTGTTTAACAGCTCATCCTGGTTTCAGTGTTTAAAAATAACTTGTGGGGAAATAATATGATCGTAGATGTCTAAACCTGAATGCAAAGTAACGTAAAGTGGCCCCTTATAGTCATGCGTGAACATACCACACCACAGCACATCATAAGTGTGAATAGTGTGAAATTCTTTTTCTTTTAACCCATTCACCAAGGAAGCAGTGGGTAGTCAGTGAAACAGCGCCCGGGGAGCAGTGTGTGGGGTCGGTAAATTGCTCAAGGGTATCTCAATGATGCTACTAGCAGTCCTAGGATTAAAACCCACAACCGTCTGATCACAGGGGCAACTCCCTAACCACCAGCCCAGCAGCTGCCCTAAGCATTGCCAAACTATATACTTAAGTTTTACACACTTTTGTCTGCTCGAGTGATAATGAATAAAAGAAAAAAAAAATTAGGTGCCCATAAAGAACTTTAGGGTGCTTATGTGTACTACATGTGATTCTGTGTAACTGTCGTTCATTTTTTGGGTAAAAATTAAATAAATTGAGGCTGCTTGGGCTGAATTTTATAATACTTTGGGTAAAGCGCTCACACTTTAAAATAAATTAAAATATATGTCTGGGATGTCAACTGAGAAATCAGTGAACTGCTTTCAAATCGTTTACCAAAACTTTTCATTGTTTTGCTCTCTTGCGATGGACTCGTGACCTGTCCAGGGTGTTTCTCTACCCTTTGCCACTTGAGTGCTAGTATAGGCCCAGCCCACCCCACAGGCTTGTTTAGAATAAGCAGCTGGGAAAATGAATTACTGAGTTATTCTCTGTTACTTTTTTCTCTCCACAGTCTTACTGCTTTCTGCAATTCCAAAACAAAAAATCAGTTTGTAGTAGCACAGTCATGAGAGTTGAAATGTTGTAATTGAAATAATACTGTAGCTTTTATGGTTCCCCAGGCATAATGAGTTTAGCACATGTTTTACAAATCAAATGAGCTGATGCTGCTACAGTGGATGATTTGAATGTGACTTAGCCTACTGCATAGACACAATATTAGTGCTGTCAAAATTTTCATTAGGGCTTGTGCAACTCCCTGGTTAAAAACATGCTTTGCACTCTGTGACTTTAGACTGATGGGTTTTCTGAGGTTGAAATAATTACAGTATTCTTAGATCAGTGCTTAATATTACTGTAGAGGTATTCATGAAATGCTAATGAAATGCTAACTTTTCTTAACACTGGGCTTCATTGGGGGTTTTAGAATCTGTATGTTTTTGTAAGTTTCAAGCAAAGATAATTAAAGGTTGTTTAGCTATACGACATAGTTCCATTGAACAGTTCCATGGGAGTGACGTGAAGCTTCAGGTTGTAGATTTGACTATCATGCTTGCCTCAGTTTCCTCTTGCTGTTGTAGGTTTCCTAAAATGAGAACACGAGTTCACTTTTATGTCCAAATACATGTGAGCCATGATGTTGCAAGGCATATACTACAACTGAACGATTGTTAAAGCAGAAATTTAAGTATGCCAAGGATCTGGATACCACAGCTTTAATATCTTTAAAAATAACCCAAAAGTGTTGCACCATCTTGTTGGTTGTTTTTAATGTTAATCTGTATTCAGTCATGAATTGGGAGCTGGTAACAGACCAAAGAAAAATCTACAGAGCCTGGACTTTGTTTGATCTAGTGCTTTACATTGCAAAATACATATGACAACAGCATTGTGTAATTAGGTTATTCAAAGAGAAGTAGATTTATACCAGTCATAAAATGTTTATTTAATGAAACTGCTGTCGTTTCAGATTAAACTGACTAAATTGGCTGATAGGTTATCTTGCATCCCAGCTATATGTATTGTAGCTCATACTGCACTTTAGAGTGCAGAACATGAAATGATGTACTCCACACTCATTCAGTGTATGAGTGTTGTAGCACTAATTACTTATCTGACACTAAAAATATTAGGAATGCACCGAAAATTCGGCCACCTGAAAATTTTTGGCCGAAAATGGCACATAATTTTTTTTAACGCGACCAAAACAGTGATGATGCAATGATGACGCAACCACAGCCTGCACACGAACTCAGATTGATTAGTCAGCATTTTTTGCATATATGTGAACGAACTCATACCCCTCTGAAACGAACCAAAATGAGACCACCTCGGGAGGTGATCTCAGTTCGGTTTGCTTTGAGTCCGCAGCACGGTTCGGTTAACTCGCGTGTTTTGAAAACAAACCTCTCCGAGTTCGCTTCGACTGTTTTTGCCCTCTGGGCTAACCGTAGGTAGATCACGAGGTAAACCATATATGTCTATATGGTTATTACGAATAAACGAATTAATGATCATAAAAAATAAAAAAAACAATAAATACATAAATAAAGGGACTTAGAGATTCTTGTCAAGATCAAGTTTCTCTACCAAGCTGCTCAGA
>JBBIGA010117910.1:0-10155 GCA_037576975.1 Alestes dentex | reverse complement strand
TCAAGTCCCAAGTCTCTGTTTGTGTGACTTAAGTGCGACTCGAGTCCGAGTCTCAGACTCGAGTCCCCATCTCTGGCGCTGATAGATGCGTAGGAGGTCTGACTCTTTTCAAAGATTTTGTTTCTTTTGGCTTTTAGCAGCACTTTACAGGTTAATTTGGTGAGTATTTTTTTTTAAACTTTATTAATTCAATGCCAAATTAAATTTTGTTCAGTATAGGGTAACGAATGACCATGTTTAATGAACTATCGCTAACTAGTTATCTGGCCATTCTCGCTTAGGCTAACTAAAGTAACGTTCATTGCCAACACTGTCCCGGTAGTTTTGAACTTGGTCCTTATATTTATGGTAGTTATAGATACACTAAGCACCACATGTAAGGTTAACTGACATGCACAGTCTGTATCAGACCGTGTATAAAACTAAAAAAAATCTGAATTGTTTTAGCAAGCCAGCAAGCAAAAGTACATGAAGCATATTTGAGACCACTAAGGATGGTTTTTAGATATATTTAGTACCACTACGATATTTGCATGAACACCTTTCAATGATTACTTATTGTTATTAAGTGGTGAAGCAAATTCATGTTTAATGTGCCCCGCTTCCTCCACCCGACATATTTTTCAGGTGTGTTCTGAGTTCATCAGAATAACAAGCAAAAACCTTCTTGAAGCTAAACCAGCTTGTGCCACCTTTTTTGCAACTCTTCAAGACATGAAAAGGGGTTGTTGGATAGAAGCTGACTGAACTCTAGCAGGACATCAGCTGTTCAAAGTGTTTAATTTATTTGTTGAAACAACTGACCGTGTACATTAAGTGGGCAGCTGGTAGCCTAGTGGTTAGAGCGTTCGGCCTGCGATCAGGAAGACGTGGGTTCGATTCCCAAGACTGCTAAGCACCTCTGAGGTACCCTTGAGTAAGGACGCTGTGTTCCTGGGTGGCCGCTACTTTACTTGGTGAATGGGTTAAATGCAAAGGAGGAATTTCATGCTGTTCACACTGTGCGCTGTGATGTGTTCACATATGACAGAACGGTCATATTCACTGAAGTCAGAAGGAATCTGGTAGCTATAACCTATGGGGGCAAGTACCTGAAACTGAAACTTTAATTTGCCCCCATAGGTTGGCTTTAGCTGCCAGGCTGCTATTCATTTTATGCTGTACCAGATTTATTTGTTCTGTTTGCTTCTGTCACATATGAAACGTGATGAAAGCGAAAAGCCTACAGTGAAGCTTGTTAGTATTTCAGTGATGTTCTGGGGCATCCTTCCTTTCACTTCTGCTAAAAATTTGCAGTGTGTGGAGGGAAAGACTTTTACAGATAAGGCCACAGCTTTTGCATTTGTCTTCACAGGATACAGTGACAGATGAGGCCTTTATGTCTGCTGTGAAGAATTCGGCGTAAAGTTTTTATTACTGCTATTAGTTTGTGCAGAGCCCAAGCACCGGTTTTACTAGCAGTTTAATCTTAAATCGTGTAGCCAGCACAGTGTTTTTATATGTTTTATATGTGTTGCATTTAAAATAAATGATGTGATGCCAGAAAATCAGTTACTGAAATTGGTAAGGTGTGGTTAATAATTAAAAATCAGTAGTGCTCACTTAAATGGTAAGCTACATAAGTCTTACTCAGAACTGGGTAAGTTCACAATTTATTGAATACTTTGTTGAATGCTACTTTGTTGGTATACACATTCATGGGAGTGCAAAGATGGGTGGTGTGCATAATTGTATGTGGTGGGCTACTCTACCCTAAAATGCCAGAGCCTTTTTTTGTCCTGTTCTGCCCCTAATGGCGAGAGACAGCAGATGCTTGAGTTGTCTTAAAAATGTGTGTAGGAGAGAGTGTCTGTGACATCACAGGTAAAGAGAAATACAAACAAAAAAATGCCGGACAGAACATACAGCAGTCTCGAACACACTTCAAGACATGAAAGCTCAAGTCAGTTATTAAAAAAAAAAAAAAAAGACGTGTCCATGTTTTGGTTTAATTAAAAATAATCAGACTGTGAATGCAGCTACACATTCAGCTGTTTCATCGAGCCCTATCTAACTGTGAAGTTTCACGGAGATTGGTGGTTGCCCTGAGCCGCGAGCACATTCCGTGGGGGACTAAAGCATTGGGCCACCCGGGCGAGGTGAACAGTTTTCGGCTAATAACCCTGGATCTCCTCGCTGCAGGGCACGCTCCTTTTTTAGGCAGCTTAATGAAGCCCTAATCTTTCGTTCGCCCCCCTGGTGGTTGGCTGACTATTGGTTGAGAAAGTGCTTGATTAGATATGCAGCAGAGCCCGCTATTCAAATGTTAATTTCGCAGACGATCATCTTAATTTAATCTTGGCAGCCAAAATCATGATTGTGATTAAAATTTTAATAATTGTGCAGCCCTACCTTAAACATAAATTCTTGGTAAGGGCCAGTGAGCCCCCTGATCGTACAATGGTAAAGCACTGGCCCCTGAATCAGAATATCACAAGTTTCAATCCATGGTGCCAGCCATCTTTTATTTTTTTGTCAATAAATCCAAAGTTTGGGTGTCTACAAACATTGGTTTTATAGCAACCACACAATAACACTTTGCATTTTCTTGTGGAAATGTCTAATTATTATTATACTGCTGAATTTGGTGCCTCTTCTTGGGTGACAGCGAGGTGTATATTGTGTTTTTGGACATGACTATGTGATGACACAGCCATAAATTATGCAATAAATTAATTTGTTTTGTGTGCTGAGACACTATTTCCAGTCAGTATTTTTTTTTTTACTGTTAAATGCATTTTTGAAAATATATGATTTTTTTTTTTTTTTTTATCAAGGGAGTCACTTCCAGAAAAGTAACACGAATGCACAAAAATATGGTAACAAAAAGGATTTTAGATGCAATACAATCTTCGCAAAAATGTTTCCATGTGGCACCAAAATTTTTTTTTTTACTTTTAATGTTAAAAAAAAGATTCTTTACAGCACTGAAAATGGTTCCACTAATTTTCCTAAGTTCTTTCTAGAACTGTGTACAACAGCTTTTCAGTAATGTTAAATATTATTTGGAGAACTATTATAGTAGATGAGATGTGCAAATGTGAGAAACTCCAACCTCTATACCAATCAAAGTTGGGTTTTTTTTTTTACAGCATTGTATGTCCAAGCTGTGGATCAAAATTTTGTTTTTGTAGTGCGTAAGTTTACTTCTGCTCTACTTTTCATTGTTTTCACAGACATGGGTAATTCTGATTCAGATTCCAAACACAAGCATTGGATTTTTGAGTTTATGATCTAGTGATTCCGGCATAAGGGTGAAATATTACAGATAAAGGAAATTCACCACTATACAACATTTTATATCCAAAGCATTGACAACTTGTATGTTTGTAAACATGTATTAAATCTATGAGTAGAATCACTATAGATCCCACTGCAACAAAATATTAATTTTTAAAAACAGACATTTAGTAACTGTTAGTCTTTGTGTAATGTCATTTTTTTGTGTACTTTTAAACATATACTGTTTGAAACAGTAAAAGAGCAGTTCCCTTTTCAGCGTCTCCAAAAAGAATCTGGATGTCATTTCTTGTTTTTCTGCAGTGTTCCACCACATGATTCAAAGTTTACTGTGGTTAAGGTCCAAACTTTCAGCTTAATTTAGGTAATATTGATCAGACCAGAACTGTTTATAAAGGAAACATTTTGTAGCATCCCAAATCCCAATAATCATTAGGTACATCCAGTCTAATCAGACTGTATCTAATAGGTGTCACAGTCGTGCTGGGTTTACAGGTAAAGCACTGTAAACTTTACAGCTAAGCTGTTTTATGTGCACTAACTTTTTACTAACATCAAATACTATTGCTTTATACATTTATTGTTTATAATAATTTTAAAAATATATAGATGAAAAATAAAAAGTGAAGTTACTTATTAATCAATATGATCATAATTAACAAATTTGACATTTAAGTTTCTAGTTTCACTAATATTTTACCATGAAATTATATACCTATTTCAATTTATTTCCTCTAACCGAATGGTGATTTATGTACATGCTATCCAGTACATGCTAAAGATGCACAAATATGGTTTACAGTAGTTTAACAGTATATAACCACTGTTCTTTAGAGGGACGATGTCACAACTGGCTCCAGAAGGCCATGCCCATAGACTTGGTTACCGGATTACTGATGCTGGGCATGTGCCCTCATCAGCATCACCTGTCCCTCATTTCTCTTCTCTATTTAAGCCCAGCTCGACATGGCAGCACCATCTGTTCGCCACTGTACCAGCCAGGTGGTCATATTCTCTGTCGTCTGTTATGTTCAGTAGTGATCCTGCTCTAAAAAAAGTGCCAGACTCCGGATCCTGATGCTCACCACCAGTCTACAGTGGAATATACTCCTTGGGCATTGGACTGGACATATGGACAATGAGAAGTTTACCCATCATTCTGCGAGTGGTTTGAGTTGTTACTGACTGTATAAAACATATAACTGGTATAACAATATTTTATTTAAATAACTTATTTAATGGTTTTGATCAATTTAATAGATACCATTTAAAGCTACAATTGGTCTTGATATTTTTGATGACAGCCAATAAATATATTTTCAGACCTCATGGTAAAAAAAATAGGGAAGATGATTTAAAAAAAATGCCAGTTATGTAGTACCTTATGCTCTGTAAAGCAAGATTCACAGGAAAACCCATTATTTTATTAATGAATGTAATTTGCTTTAATAGAACATAATGTTCCTCCTTACCTGTGTTGGGAGAAGGTTTTGTCACACTCATTATACACTCCATCTTAACTGTTTCCCAAGGGTAAACACTGGTGGTGTCTGAACTAATGGATAGATCAAATAATGGCCCTACAGAGAACCAGAATACAAAACAGAGATCAGCGAAGGACTTCTTTAATTCTTTCTGCTACTGTAACACTGAACTCATCAGTTTGAAGAAACAATCTAAAACTTGCATCATAAAATATCTAGATTGTTCAGTCAGTCATTCTCAAGCATTCGATTTAATTATAATTCAGAATTCCAGATTGAAAACCACCTTAATTAGTAGCTTACACCACCTATGGGGTAGTGTCACTGGGCAAGACTCCTAATGCTGCATTAGCCTACATCTGCAATATGATAATTTGTACATTTAATATGTCACCATTAGCAATTTCTGTAGAAAGATGAAAAATACCACATTGCTTTCAAGATACTGAAAGCTAGTACCATATCTACACTTTATATACTAATGTGCCTACTTGATAAATCATACACTGCTCTTAAATTATGTAAATAGAGAGGAAAAATGGCAAAAGTAGACTGGGACTAACTGCCAGGTTCTTGTGAAGTAGAACTAAACATATGCTTTTATATTAAAATACTGTATTGTCTACACAATCTTCACGGTAAATCATTACAAAACTACTAATAAATTAGAAAGAAATAGCTTTCTTTACCCCTCAGAATCCAGCATATGTTACTAATTACACACTCCTGCCTCTTGTTTTAGCAGAATACCAAAATGTTCACTTTGTCATGCTATGGCAGGGGTCTGAATAGTATAGTAAGTTTCCTCCTTAAGCACACCTGATTCAACTTAGTGGTAAATTGTCACATTTAGTTGATGTGCTAGACCACAGTGACAAGCAACCTGTGCTGGACTCCTTCCCTCATTTACCGAGCCCTGTTCTAAAACAACAAAAGATATCTTTAATTGATAAAAATCCAGTAATGTGGTTAAACCTACAGTCAGGCACAAAATCTGTTTTAATCCCTCACTGTTTATACAAACAACCACATCAGTAAATATGATATAATCTTTATATCAGTCAAGTCAAACATTTATGTAATGCCCTTACTTGCATGTTTGAAGGCAAGCGACACCTTATTGGAGTCTTTTTTCGCGATCTCTATCCAGTCATTCCCTTCCTGTCTGGTCCACACACCAACTTCACATGAGTAAAATCCCCGATCTGTCAACTGCACACCCTGTATCCGGAACTTGAACTCGTCTCTGCCAGTCCTCACCAGATTCAGATTATCTTTTCTGGATTCCTGCCAGTCTTCAAATTTGAGAATAAGGTCAGGGTTAAGGGATGCAAGTTTACGGCTGGGAGTTCCTGTGCCTTCATTCACCAATATTAGGACTGAGAGAACTATGCCCGTCTGGATGTTCTTGAGTCTAGTCTGGCAGGACATCTCAAAAGTGGAGCCACTGGAAGTTGCTGGTTGAATGGTGCGGGCCACCACACTGACACTGGGGCCTGGAGCGAGAGAGAGACAGAGAGGAAAAAGAGGACATCGTAGGGTTAGAGGCTAAGTTTGAGGCAAACCATAAATAGCTCTATGTACATTGTTTTGTTTATTCAACAAACATTATTAAACTGTGATTATTTCATGGTGAATGGTAAGGAAATGGTCCTGATTTACTTAGAATAAAATATTACACTAGAGTAAAAGTAAAGTAAGTAAACTGTGGTGAAGGTAAAATTCTTTAATAAACTTTGCAACAAAAAGTTTCAGAGATTTCTTTTGTTACAAAAGCAGCAATACTCAAATACAGTATACCTTTAAAATATCAAATCATTTTTTTATCATTGTATGTCCCATCAAAAACTATTAAAATGTAGTTCTGGAAATCAGGTCTTACTTTTGGAAGCCAAGCTGACATTCATTGCATTAGTCTGATGTTCAGATGACTTTTTCCAGTTGCCTTGACGAGTCGGTGTCCAAGTCGTGACACTGCAAGCATATTCTCCTGCATCTATGTTCATAGTATGGAGGAGGCGGAGCTTGAATGTGGCTGGCTCTGTTTGTGTTATCACAATAAACCCGGCATCAATGCGGCTTCTGTATTTCTCACTGGAAACAAGAACCCCATTCTCGTTCAGTGAGGCAATCATGTTGGTGGTCATTTGGCCAATAGCAGGTGAGTCTGCCGAGTAGAACCAGGTGACACCCAGACGCTCATATTGGAAAAGGGAGCTGTTTGTCACCTGACACACAAGCTCTGTGGGATCACCCAAGTACCGTGCTACAACTGGAGAGCCAAGAGCCACAGTGAAAGCTGAATCTAAGGGGAAGAAATACAAAGGTACAAATAAACCCATGGTATTAACTTACTCCATACCTATACTGACTGGTCACTTTAACAGGCATACCTACCATATAAGTGTACTTTATAAACCATATGCGTTTAGAATTACTGACTGTAACTCTTGTTTCCTCACAGATTTATAGCCCCCTCAACTCCATTCATCAGTTTAAAAGAACCACTACTGACTGGACATTATATGAGTGACATCACCAAGGAAGTAGCACGTTACTGTGTGTGGTGGCACAGTATTAACTTCCTGGTGTGATTTACTTGGACACATCAGTTTCTGAAAACACCACCACTGTTGGCATTATATAATTCAGCAGAGTATAACAGCAATTTGTCTGTACCTCCAGTAGCCACTTTTACCCAAGCCATTTCAGAACACATACATTATAAATATCTATTAGAGTAAAGTTTGCAGAAGAGTGAAAAATGCATGAACTGTTACAGTTGATACCCTACAGACTTTTACCCTACAAACACATGGCATTGTGACCCACCTGCAGATAAATGAAATTTTTATCTGAACTTTCTTCAACATTTACTACATTTACTGTTCACTATCCAAATAACAATAACAAGTGGTGGTGGCTTAGTGGGCAGGATACTTGCCTCTGAACTCATGACCTCTGGACCAAGAGGTCATGGGTTCAAATCCTACCTTCAGCATACCACCACTGGGTTCCTGAGCAAGATGCTCCAGGGAGACTGTCCCCTGTAATGGAAGTCACTTTGGATAAAAGCGTTTGCTAAATGTCGTAAATGTAAAAGCAATAATAATAATAATTCATCTATTTATGACCCTGTGCTAGTCCCTTTCCATTCATAGACAGGGTAGAAATAGGCTGATAAACTCATTTGTGTGATATCGTTAAAACATTTGTACACATCACAGATCTAAGCATTTACAAAACTAGGCAGTAAATGTAAATACAATAACAATAATAATAACAATAATTCATCTATTTATGACCCTGTGGTAGTCCCTTTCCACTAGAAGGATAGAAGGAGGCTGATAAACTGAGCAGGAAACATGACCTACATGCAGTAATTGTAAACCCACAGTTACCTTCAGTTGGATTGTGTGAACATAACGTTCCAAGAGCAACCGTGTATAGTGAAAAACCGAGTTGTTGTGTTGTGGTAAAAAAATGCCTAAAAATGCCTATTTTCATAGTGTAAATCCTAAATATGCCCCCAAATATGCTCCAAAAACACTTTAATTTAATTTAAAACTCAGTTTAATACATTACCCTTAACAAAAATATAAAGGTAAGCATATATTTGTACTGTACAGTTTACACTGAACTCCTGCAGTGCTAGAATGTATATACTGATATTACCCCTGTACAGACTGTACTGTAATTCATGCACAGGTCGATTTCTTTGGTATAAACAGGTAAATACAGTAATAAATTAGTGTAATTTTCAGTAATAAAACTACAGTAAAATGTAGGGCTAATCACCAATCATTTTTACAGTTCAATAATTTACTGTTCGCCGGGCTGCACATCTTATTCAGGAGCTTCAGGAGGAGTCGTATTATAGTGACCCACTGGTTAAAGCAGACATTGGATGGCAACTGAGCTCAACAGCCTCTTAATTTAATGTACAGTAATAAAGATACAAGGCTTTAAGAAGAACAAGACGAAAAACAAGAGAAACACTCAAGAGGAGTCAGGGGCAGAATGGCAATCTGCGCGTTCTGGAAAAAAAACGGCATGTCGGCCATCGGCCTGTCTTTCTCGGCCGAGACGCAGACCTCTGCCAGCTGGTGAAGAAACTCCAGGTTGTTTTTTAGTCCCAGTCCATCCCTTCTCTGAGTACAGTGTATTTAACCAACCCAAAACACGCTTTCTTTGTGTTCTCCCGACAGTACAAAAACATTTAAACAGTTATATTTTATATGGAAATGTAGCTGAATTTATGTTAATATTTATGTTACAAAATTAGTAAATTATATTTTTCTTAATAATTTAGCACTAAAATGCATGAAAAATTATATATTGCCACGAAAAAAGCAAAAGAAATGTGGAGGATATCTGCGGTTTCCAAGAATTTGCGTGAGTTTTTGCCAACAATTATTAGTTCGGTTCTAAGAAAAAAATTACTGAATCAGAAACACTTTAATTTCATTTTAAACTCAGCTTAATACATTACCCTTAACGAATATGTAAAGGTAAACCAGTATACGCACTGGACAGTTTACACTGAACTGCCGTCTCCCACAATTAATTCTTGCAAGCATGTTTTCTTTGGTATGCGCTGTCATTTTCTTTGGTATAAGCAGGTAAATACAGTAATAATTTAATGTAATTTTTAGTAATAAAAATACAGTAATGTACAGGTAATCACCAATATTTTTTACAGTTCAACAATTTACTGTTCTTCAGCAGCACCTCTTATTCAGGGGCTTCAGGAGTCGTCATATTGTAGTGACCAGCCGGTTAAAGGGAACCTATTATGCAAAATTCACTTTAGTTATAATAGGTCTATGGGCTATACAAAACATGTTCATGAAGTTCATGAAGCACAAAATCACTCTCACATAAAGAGATATCACCAGCTCTATTCTTCACAGTTTCAGTCCCATTCCAAACCAGCCGTTTGGACGTAGGGCCCCCATGTGACGTCAGGTGGGGCCAATTTGCATAGAACTGCCCCTCATCTGTCGAGACCCCACCCACTAGCCTGTTGCTTGTCACCTTTCAGTGGCCATCTTGGGTCTTTGCAGTTTTATGTATACTGAATTCAGCCATGCCTGACCACTGCAGTGGCAAAAACTCGCACAAACACAATAAAACAACCTCCACTATTGGTTAAGGCAAAGAAATTGGCGTGAAAATACACCAATCATGACGTAAAATGCGTGTTTTGTTCCCGTATACGGTAAGGCTCTCCGCTGCGCCCCAACACCAGATCCGCCATTAAGTCTGCTAGTTTTACGAGCACGGTTAAGCCGAGCGCAATGTCTACCAGCACACACGCTATTCTACTGGACAGACTAGAAAACCTTATCGGAATCACCGGAACCGCCTTATCCTGGTTTAGATCATACTT
>JBBIGA010117909.1:0-10155 GCA_037576975.1 Alestes dentex | reverse complement strand
ACTGAATTTAACAAATGTTAATTTGTTGAATTTCATGCTTACCCTACATTATGTTATCACGTTCACCTTTGAAACATGAAATAATTTTGTTAAAATTACACGTTACGCTTGTTTTAATGTAATAACCAGCTAATTTCCTTTTTTTGAGTGTAGTTTAAATGGAAATGTAGCTGAACTTATGTTAATATTTATGTTACAAAATTAGTAAATTATAGTTTTCTTAATATAGCACTTACAGTAAATGTATGAAAATGAATATATTGCCAGGAAAAAGCTGTGACGTCCGGGCCTTGGATGAGGGGGCATGGCGATCGAGGCCCGGACAAAAGTAAAAAAAAAATGTGGAGGATATCTGCAGTTTCTGCGCTAGTGAGTTTCATCCAAGAATTTTTAGTTCGGTTCTCAGAAAAAAATATCTGCGTTGGACTAAAACCGCGACTGCTGATCCGTGTTAAAGTAGGGGGTTACTGTACTGCCTTTTGATGAGTAGAAAGTAAAATATTAATTTAGTGATTGACATTTGATTGTTTTAACACCTTTTAGTACAAAATCGAGCATAAATGCCGTTTATAAGTGATATACAGTAAACCCCTGCAAATTCATGGAAACCGCTAATATCCTCCTCATTTTTTGCCTTTTTCATGACAATATATAATTTTTTACACATTTTAGTGCTAAATTATTAAGAAATATATAATTTATTACTTTTATTTCATAAATATTAATGTAAATTCAGCTAAATTTCCATATAAAGTATAACAGTATACATTTTTTTGTACTGTCGAGAAAACAAAGCAATTGTATATTGGCTATTGTCCTCGTGTTTTCGTGTTTTTCGTTTTGTTCTTCTTAAAGCCCTAAGCCCTAAACACCCTGCACCTTTTAAGGCTTCTGGCAATGAACCTTAGCTCCTGAAAAAGTTTGAGTATGTGCATACATGGTGTGAGGGCGTAGTGGATAAGCGAGTGAGAAAGGTTAGTGGGTTAGTGCTGATTCAAGATTTAGTGGCGTGAGTTGTGGCCTCACAGCAACTCAACTGTTAAAGGAAAATCTTTATTAAAAAGATGATGTGGAGCTCAGTCACTGTCCAGTTTTTGCTTTAACCAGTGGCTCACTACAATACAGCTCCTGAAGCTCCTGAAGAAGAGTCGGATGCCCGTACTGTAAATCCTCGTCTTCAATCAATATAATTCATTTTTGGTGATCACCCATACATTTTTCTGTATTTTTAATACTTTAAATTAAATTAATACCATATTTACCCAGCTTATACCAAAGAAAACAACCCATCTCATCCCAAAGCTTATACCAAAGAAAACACGCTTGCATGAATTACCTGTGGGAGACAGCAGTTCAGTGTACACTGTACAGTACGGATCCGGGTTTACCTTTACATTTATTTATAAGTTTTGTATTCAGCTGAAATGAAAATGTTTTTGGAGCGTATTTTGGGCATTTTTAGGTTTATATGACTATGTGACAAATTACCACATGACAAATTCACGTTTTTTCACAGTTCGCTCTTGGAATGTAAACCCGGGGATTTACTGTATATATTAATGCTGGGCAATGTATATATTAATGCTGGGCAATAAAAATTTGTTTTCGCGATTAATCACATAATTATATGCAAAATTAAATATTTGTCCATAATATATTGACAAAAGTAATGGGGCGTCTGACCCCCACAAAACCAGTCGAGACATACAGTGCTCCCATTACTTCGGTGAAAGCACCCAACCTTCAAAATAAAAGGATTTTTCAAAAACCTGTGTTAACTCGCGATAAAATAATTAAGTAAATATGTTAAGTAAATAATGCGTTAACGCGGTAATAATGCATTAACGTGCCCAGCCCTAATATGTTGATGTTAGGATATTAATTCAGTTCTCTAAGTCACTTCATTCTGTTTACTGAAATTGAACTGAAATTATGGAAACATATTTCATACTGACCTTTATAACACATGAAAGGAACTTTTGTATCACAGCCTGAATCGTCCCATTGTCCATTCAATCCAATCATCACCATAACACAGTTTGCATTGCCTGTGGCGCTCCAGGGTTGTCCTGACCTCCAGTAGCGGAAAGTGGAGTTCTGCTGGTCAGACCACTTCCAGTTGTCGAAGAAGAGGCCGATCCATGCATTTGGTACACTACCAAGAAGATCTGAAAGGTATTGATGTTCCTCTTCATTGTGAACTGTGGCCAGGTCGGTGTAGTGCTGACGGCAATAAGCCTGAGCGCTTCTCCAACTGAGTTGCATTTTAATGTGAATGAAAGTTCTACTTAGTTCTACACACACACACACACACACACACACACACACACACACACACACACACACACACATCAACAGGTCAACAAGTCATAATTGGGCTACTGGTTTGACTACACATTTCAAAGACAAAGAATTTGATAACACATGCATTGTGTCAGAAGATACATACTGGGGCTACTGACACAATTTTGACCGTTTTAATAGAATATTGTGTGTAAACTAGGGTTGGGAAAGTTAATGCATTGTTTACTTAACGGCGACTATTTTATTGCGCGTTAACGCAGGTTTTAAAAAATCCGTTTGGTGCTTTCACCGAGGTAATGCGACGTCTGACCCCCGCGAAAACCAGCCGTCACATACAGCGCTCCCATTACTTTTGTCCATATGGGACGCCTGACCATTACACAAATGTGACTTTAAAAACACTTCATTCAGAAACATAGACTTTCATATGGAGTTGGTTCCTCTTTGCAGCTTCTATAATGGTTCCTCCCCCATACTCTGGGGGTAACTTGTTTTTCAATAACAAGCTAGATAAAACGTGAATGCCTTGCAATGGCAAAAAGCTCTGTTTTTATATTTGATTTGATTACATTAATGTTTAAGTTGAGATTTACAGAAATATTTGAACTGCAGCTGTGTGATTGTAAACTGCAGCTGTGTGACTGCTGTTAAAAATCTCCTTATTTGCTTAAAGTGTTTGCAAACCAAATGTTATTCCACTTTTGTTCATATATCAGTACTTTAAAAAGAAAGGTGCGCAGTACACTAGTTTTGAATTGATGATTTAATTTCGCATATAACAATGCGATTAATCGCAGAAAACCATGTGAATAATTAAAATTGTAATTGTTGCCCAGCATTAATATATGTATACTGTATATGTATATGTATGTGTATATGTATGTATATATGTGTATGTGTGAGATTGTTTTTGAAAAAAATGTTGTTGACAGAATTGACTGTCATTGACTGTCATAAATCTGCACAAAGCAAACACATTTGTCTACTCCTATGTTGATAAGAGTATTAAAAACAGTATGTTTAGGACAGACTTAAAGGTGTGATTAACTGCGAGTTAACTATGGCAAACATGAGATTTTAATCGCGATTAAATATTTTTCAATATCTTCCGACAGCCCTAGTGTAAACAAAAGCCATGGCTGTGCAGAATTAATTTGTTTGTTTTTTTTTCACAAATAAAGACCATCTTAATTCTGTCCTCATATTTCATGACACACAGACTAATAGAACTGGCCCACATTGAGTGGTATGTAAATTTACAATTTTGGGAAAACAAAGTTTTGCTCTGACAGCAACGATACACAGGACACTGTATGGAAAAAATCCTAGTCAGCTTTTTAGGTATTGTCTAGAGAACATGTAAAGTGTATAATAAAATGGAATTTTTTCTTTTGTAAATTTGAGGGGTAAATTTTATCCATGTTGAATAAGTATTACAAAAACAACGTATTATTAAAAAAAAAAAAACGAACTTACCACTGTAGCAAACAAAATCATAAGCTCTACTGCAGTCGTCATCAGTCCAACCACTAAAGTGATATTTTGTTCCACAAACTCCATCTCTGTCTCCACCATTAGGTTCTCCACCACCCCAATTCATGTAATGTGAGACCTCTCCTGAAGACCAGCCCCAGCGTCTTGGTGGGACCTTGTTTAGTCCAATCCACAAACTGCTGCTGAACTCAGGATCTACACTCTTCATCAGCTGCTTCATGTCCTCCATGTTGTCCACAGTGGCCAGGTCAGTGTACTTTGCTCTACAGTAGCTCTGAGCCTCAGACCAAGTCATGCCCTCATTCACAAAGTAATAGTACCGAGAGTAAGCTGAGGATGTGCCTGAAAGACCTGAAGAGACACAAGTTGTCAGTCTTTTACGGAATGTCATGTAATAAAACACAGATGAATATTGAATTATAGGTTGTCAGTTTTTGTCAGATTGTCACAAAGCAAAGAGATTTTAAAGTTCTGAATTCATTGAACCATACCTTTCTTTTAGCCATCCCATTTAAAATAAATATCCAATACTCATTCAGCATTCCGAGAATATCCTATTAATCAATGTATCCAACCAAAAACAAGTTCTTTTTTAATTAATTCATAATTCATTTATTTGAAAATAATCATTTTTAACTGTATCCAGTCACTTTAGCATATAATTACCTGCACAATGTAAAAATATGTAAGGTGGTAAAGATGTCCATCTGCTAATCAGTCTGAGTTCATTTGCCATTTTTTTAATGCGAAGATGTTTCTGGCAACATGTAAAGCATAAAAAGGAATGTTTTTTCTCTAATTAACCCAGAAACAGTAAATATGTTTTTGCACATATGAATACCATATACAGTAGCACAGTGGTATAACTGGAATCTTATGAAACTCTTCCCCCATTCAAAAAGTAATTGAAAATGCAAAAATGACATTTTAATTTACAAGGCAATTTATTCTCTATATTTCACATTTCCTAATGTGTTGAAACATCCTGCAAGCACTAGTTTCTGGCCTTAGACTTTTGCACAGTACACAGTTCATTCAGAAATATCCATCACACACATACCTGAGATCAGCAGTACCAGTAACACACTCTTCTCCATGACGGCTTGAGTGTCTTTGCGTGTCTTCTGTCTTGTAGTGCTTTATTTATTCACGAAGTTCATTTTACTGTTTATGATCAGGAATCTGATTTGAATAGTCCTTGAAGGTGTACTTCATGGCTAATTTCAAAAAGTGAAATGAGGTCACCTTAGAGCTTTAGGTATGAGTGTTTACCATCTCAGACTGTGTACACAAATTAGCTCAGCTGTAGGTCACTGTATTTGGTTAGTCTATAGACAATTTAAAATCAACATAAATTTGAAAACCCAACCCAGATCTTACCTAGTAATTTCCAGTATTAACCTGTTCATAACCAAATGTACAAAACTGTTTGGATGCCACTGGCTAAATGATACGTTTTGTTGAAGTTGACTGTGTTAAGCTTGTATCTTGTGTGTTAAATGGAGTGTTTTGCTTGTCAAACTTGGTGTTGGGTCTCTGGGTTGGCTCCCTGTTCAGAGGGATGCTTTATTGAACGTCCGTAATTAATGTTTATACCCTCTAGCTGAACCCTCATTCCAACAATCCGTCTATCCATCCTTCCATCCATTCCCTCTTGTTCTAGTCTTATCTTAGAATCTCATCTGCCGTTATTATTTTGTCTGGGCTGGACTTAGGCTCTGAAGGCTCATGCTTTTGAAGGCATGAACAGTAGGAACGTTGTTGAAACAAAAGTTGTGTTAAAGCTTTTTTTGTGTGTGTGACACATTTTCATGTGTATAAACAATGTCATTCACTTCTCTCCGCACTCTTACATGTTTTCTAATGTCTTGTAATTTTCTGCAGGAGCTGTTCTGTGCCCTTAGACTTGTGCACAGGAATGTCCAGCGCAGGCATACCTGAAATCAAGAGTGCCAGTAAAAACTCTGTTTATTCCTTAAACCAAGGGGCTCATTTTACTGTGTATGGTCAGGAGTCTGATTTGAATAGTCCTTGACGCTGTCCGTCATGGCTTATTTTTTAAAGCAAAATGAAGTCACTGCTGCACCTGTGTGTAATTAATTTTTTATGCTCTATATTTGCACGACTTTCTACTAGCCACCACCTATAATGAGCTACTTGCTGTAAGTGTAGGTGTGTAAGTTAATAAAATGCATTTCTGCTCCTGAATGCTTTATGGCCATGTCTTCCATACTGATGTCACACCTCT
The DNA here is from genome assembly GCA_037576975.1 of Alestes dentex. Lineage (NCBI taxonomy): Eukaryota > Metazoa > Chordata > Actinopteri > Characiformes > Alestidae > Alestes > Alestes dentex. The sequence continues at coordinate 4,109 of JBBIGA010117909.1, read as the reverse complement.
TTCACACTAACATTTCATGTAGGACACCTTTTTACATTCCAGTATGCTTTGCATTTTTGACTTAAAGTTAGTCTGATTTCAAATGTAGGCTTTTGACTCGATGAACGTGGTGCATTATTCAGGAGAGTAATCAGTATCCAACTTGCCTCACAGATGACCGCGCTCTCACTACACTGTTGTCCCAGTGCTTCAGCTAGCACAATCACAAATGCGACTACTGTGCCATTATATTTGCAGTAACTCTTTATAATAATAATTCATGTTTAATAGGTGACATTCCGGGAAATAAGAGGAAGGCAATGAGTGGTGTTGCATGAATACTTAAATGTACATAAAACCTAAAAACTACCACAGACAAATCCAATGAAAGACAAAGTCAGTCAGAGATGGCTCTCAGAAATGTATGGTTTACTGCATGTTCTGTCGTAATTTCATATTTTTGTATAATCGCCTCTAAATATGAACAAATGAATAAGTCATTTTATATACTGAATAGAGTATAACTCTGTTCTTCCTCAAAGGACGAACACATGGCATGACTGAGGTGTTATGAACAGGAACAGTATTATCAGGTATTATCAAGGGGTAATTTATTCAGGATCAGTATCGGAATCAGAGCCAACATAAGAACTACAAGGAAAATAAAAACATGTACATGCACACAAATCTGACAGTACGTTTTGTTCAGTTCTTCCTTCAGTAACTGAGAAACTCATGCTTATTTAAAACACATGAGACACAACCAGCTGAGATCCCTCTGAATGTTATTTTCGCTCTTACTCCAACAGTACTTACTCAAACAACATATGTACAAAATTTCATGTAAAAAATTCTCTGACTCTTAGACTGACAGGTGCTTGGAAAGCTGACTTCACTACTGAATATTTGATGATTTCCCCTTAATTAAATGCAGCTGCTTTATATGGACAATATGGCTATTTTGCATTGTACATAAAGGGGCAAATGAACACAAGATAAACATCACAATCTCGCGCTACAAACATACTGCACTTTAAATAAAATGGAGGCCTGTAGAGTTTTGATTTTACTACTTCAGTATGTGGCACTTTCTCTTCAGATTGTTATTTTCATATAGACACAAGAAACTCCGTGTACCCTATAGTACACTTGATACATTTACATTACATTTACGGCATTTGGCAGATGCTTTTATCCAAAGCAACTTCTATTCCCCAACAACATGGGACAGTCTCCTTGGAGCAACTTGCTCAGGAACCCAGTGGTGATACGACCTCTTGGTCCACAGGCAAATGTCCTACACACTAGCCCCCCCCCAATACTATTACTAACCACAAATACACATTTAAATATCCACAGTGCAAACCCAAAGTTTGTCCCGTTTTGATTTGGGTGTTGATAGTGTTGGCAGTTGGTGGACGGGACTCCATCACACCAGATGATGCATCTCCACATCTTTAGCTAGAGGGGCTTTATACCCCTCTAGCTAGTGGTTATGAAGCTGTGTCCACTTCTTCAGCACATCCTATTTTAATGGCAATGCTTTTCAATGGAGAAAGTAGCTGAACTCTCAGATTATAAGTTCATGTACTTAAATGGCTTGTAGGTAGACCAACTTTTGGCTATTTTTAAAAACTATGTTTTTAACTGGTTTTGGGTAGGTTGCTGAGAACAGGTGCCAGAGGCAGGTTTGTGTTTGGATGGCTGATGATTACCTGGAGGCTAGTGTCAGAAAGTGTCAGGCCTGAAATTATGCTGAAATGAACATTTCAGAATTATTCAAATGAACACAAACAACCATTAGCAAAGTACACTCTGAAAGTGAAATAAAACAGCTAAAGGGTTTCTTGTCAAAATGCTTTGTCTCATACAATGCTTAGTGTATGTATGAGACTCAAAATCTGTGTCTCATACATACACAACCAACTTTCCATTACACACACTTGTCCTTGTCATGTTCTTGTCTAAATGGAAAACCTTCCCATTCTTCACTCGCCAGCTCAGGGTGGTGTCATTGCCCACTCCATGTGATCTCAGCTTTTCCTCAATCTGTTAAAGAATATAACATAGTCACCAGAGGCTTCAAATGCATTTTCATGTGTTTCCAGGGCTAAATGGAGGGTTCCACACTGTTAGAACTTTTGAGAGGAAGGGGCAGGGGCTTGGGCAGTTATACTGATCGCTGAGTCGACAAAATGCTAATAATGTCATATACGTGCTGTAAGCAAGTTAATGCATCTGCCAGTTCAAATAATGAAAAGGCAACTAATGCCAAAGTCACTTCATTACTACATTTGACCAAGTTTGGGGGTTGCTGAGGACATATGTGACTTTGATGCAAATGCACTTTAGCATTCATGGAAAAACTACTTCAACTTTGCCTGTACCTCAACTACAGTATACACCTAAAGTAAAACAAATAGTGTTTGGAACTGGCTCCCCATGAAGTAGCATAGTAAAAGTATTTCAAAACATGCTTTATTTTTTTTCTTCAGTAAACAAGAGGGGACAGAAAAGAGTTCTATAAGTGAAAGACATGAGAAGTTTTGCTGACCACATTCTGAATGGCTGTTTTCATAGCAGGGTCATTCATATCCTGTCCACCAGAGGTTACTCTCAGTCTCACTATGCGTTGTCTTTTAGCTGGAAAAACAGAAGCACCAAAGAGGAATATGTTTAGCAGGAATGGGTGATATGCCAAACATATAATAACATCACAATACTTCATAATACTTTCATGATACACAGTCACGATATTTACTTTTCCTGACATGTGGGCGGTTGGAAAACACAAAAATTGACAGTGGTGCCAAATAAAATAAAAACGTAACCAGGTGTAAACATGACATTTTTTTCAGTGTTCCTAAAATGCTTTAACTTCACTCAGAAAAAGATGTAATTTATCACTCTGGTGATGAATATTGTGATATTGTCTGGCACTGATGTTCATCAATCAATAGTGATTGGTTTGAAAATGTTTTTTCAATACATTTACAATTGTCCAGTGATTTCTTCACAAATAAGGCCTGAAATGTTTCGTGTTTCCTTATAAACATTGCTTGAAGAGAAAGAGTACTCATCAGTATCAAATTTGTCCAGCAAGTCAACTTTTGGGGGGAATCACTATATGCTGACTTAACATAAGTCAATTTTGTCAGTTATGTCACAAGGTGGCCATCTAGTGGAAGTTACAGATAGGAAAACAGCCACACAGGGAAAGCATGACTCTAGGGCAGGGGTGTCCAATCTATGGCCCGCAGGCCAGTCATATGTGCTTTTACAGAGGTCAAGCTTTCCGCTAAAAAGGGGAAACGTGTCTGTGATCACATTTCTCATGACAGAATTGAGTCAGCGCTTCCAAGATTTTTCTGCCATTAAGAAAGAAATATAAAGTAGGTTTTCTAACAAGCATTATTTAATTTCTCTTTCTTAAAGCATGAAGTGGCCCAGCTATACCTAAAATTTTCTGTATGTGGCACTCATTGAAAAAAGTTAGGACACCCCTGCTGTAGGGCGAGACTGAGAAACCGATTGTCTGTATAGTCAGGAAAACAAGACTGCCCAAACGCTGAAACCATCAAGTAGTGAGCCTTAGAAACTGACATAACTTTTACCCTGTAAAAATATTATTTGCCTATTTCTCATCATTATCAGTGCTAAACTGACTTTATAAACTGTATAAGCTTCAAGGTAGCATTTTTCAACAGGGTAGCATGAATATACACCCGAGCGTGTATGTACATTGTCTTAAACTGCACCTTAACGATGGACTCAGTTCCATCATTGTTCTTGCTGAGGATTTTTTCCCTCAGCATATTAAGTCATATTTTTGATTGCTGTGACCATTACTGCACATTAACAGTGCAAACAGTTATTAAATAACAGAATTCATTTCAGTTATCCATTCACTCATGCACCAAAATTCATTTACATTGAAAAATACTTTTACAACAAAAATCTATGTGATTAATTTAGAATAATTAATCAGAGTTATTAATGAATTAGATTACATTTTTTTTATTACACGAAACACCTCTCCACCACCATGGACATGACCAAAGAGCTGTCAAAGGACGTCAGGGACAAGATTGTAGACCTGCACGAGGCTGGAATGGGTTACAAGACCATCA
>JBBIGA010117908.1:0-10155 GCA_037576975.1 Alestes dentex | reverse complement strand
ATGAGTGAAAGAAAAGTTTTTGTGTTATCATTCATATTCTCTGAAAAATGGTTAAGAAATCATAAATTCTGCCAGGGAATGTAAACTTATGAGCACAACTGTAAGAACTTCTATTGTACAGTCTAACAAAATTTCCAGACGTGTGAGAATTTTCGATTTTAGCAAGAAGCACAAAGTTCGTTTATAATAACAGTTCATAGTGTTGTCCTCTGTTGTGTCCTTTGACTGGTTTTGGTTCTTGTTAAGGAGCATATCTCTGTGCCACCCCAGTATCACAGTGATACAGTGGAGGACAAAAACATGCACCTGCAATTTTTTATTAACTATGTAAGCATTTTTATTTTCTGAGTAAAGTTTCTGAATAGTCATTTTAATTTAAAAGGAATACCTTTGAGGGTGACAAAAGTAATTAATTTGTTTCTTCATTTTCATTTCTTTCAATGGTTCCCATTTGAAATGTGTCATGCGTTAGCTATTGCAGCATAAATTGAACCTTGATATTATATTTTATATAATATAATACATGTATATGTAAATAACAATATGTTTCTGTGCAGTTAAGGCATAAGCAACTTCCTCTAGTATCAGTAAAATTCACTAATTCTCATTCTGATGCTTTTGTAAACTGCACTAAAGGGTCAAGTACATAAAAGAAATGAAAGAATACATAGAAAATCAATAAAGACTGCAATAGAAGTGCTGACATTTAGATAGAGGAGGAGAATAGTGTGGTTTTTAGCAGTTTTAAAGCTGACTACAGTTCATGCAGATCTGATATTAATGGGCATAAATAAGATATCAGTACTTTTTGCTTTTTTTGGCTTACATGTTTTGGCAAGAACTGTGTTAATGTAACACACTTTATTTATTTACAACCAACTGCCATATTTGAATCATACACATTCAGAGACATATTTTTTGTGTGTCGCATTTGGTCAAATGCTACAAAACCACCTTTGTGAGGTTTTTGTATGATGTTTTACCACTGTGCCCGCCAGCCCCCAGCTATACACAATGTTATTCACTTCTGCAAAAACCTTGCAGACCTGTTTCACCTATTGCTCTTGCTGTTAAAATTGTTCTATGTATGATGATGCAATATGTCTTACGTTGATGAGGCCTAGTGCAATGCATTAGACTATCACCTCTGTGAGACAGTTTGCATGCGTTTTTATAATATATACCTTACAGTGTTGATCTTCTTAAGTTTTTTAAAAATTCTTTTTATAGCCATGATAGGCACTGCTTCTTCTCAGAGCTTGTGCTGAATTTTGGAACCGCTCAAATGTCAAAATGTCCATTATAATCTGTAGTTGTGTGCTTGTATAAAACATTGTGATCGGTCGATCAGGAGTATTTATCATTTAACCAGGCAACTAGAGTTCGAGGTTGTGTGGACAACAATTTTATTAATTAACACAACCTCTTTGTTGCCCATAAAACTAATGTCTGGGTGTCTCTACACACTTCACGCTTTCTCACATTGCATTTTCTTGTGGAAGAGCATCTGCTTATAGTTGAATTTTCATAGTTTTTGAAAATATACATCAAACCAACCATTACTATCCCCAGCTTTGTGCTTGTATTGGAGTTTTTGATCATCTGATCAGGGTCCAAGTATTGATTAAAATATCGATTTTTGTTGTTGAGTCACCTGTGTAACATGTGGGGAGAGGAAGGACAGCCAAGTCTCCTTTAAAATTTGTGTCGGAATGAGAAAAAAGCTCAGAAACAGAAACGCAGAGAAAAAAAACACACAGCAAAACACACAGCAGACTCATCAAACGGACTTCAAGACATTAAAGCTCAAGTTAATTATTGAAATGAGATGTCTCATTTTGTTGTGGTTTAAATAATCAGCCCACAAAAGCTGCTACATGTTTCCCATAAATAATGGCTCCCAACACCCATGATGCAATGCTAAAGTGCTAGCCTTTGGAGCTACGAGTGCAGTTTGGAGCTATGAGAGGACTTTTTTTAATGCAAACTTTTTTTGCCCAGAAAACCAGTGTTTGCATGTCTCAAAACACTTGTTTTATAGCAACCACATAATCACACTTTGCATTTTCTTGTGGATACTGGTCAGCCACAACATTAAGACCACATGTTGGTCTCCCTCATGCTGCCAACAAAGGCCTGGCCTTTTGAACCATGTACTCCACAAGACCTACGAAGGTGGGCTGTGTTATCCAAGATGTCAACAGCAGATTTTTTAAGACCTGTAAGCTGTGAGGTGAGGGCCCTATGGATCAGATTAGTTTGTCCAGAACATCTCACAGATGCTTGGATTGATCTATGATGAAACTCCTGCACACTGCTGTTCCTGTGTGCATATAACTAAAAGCTTTAACTAAAATACGGCAAATTAATTTGCCGTAACAATAAAGTAATGCCACTAATGGCTTATAACACCTATCAAATTCCTTCGAAGAGACAGCTTGGCCAAAAGAAGGCAAATAGCATGAAGGTCTGTACATCCCTGCCATCACACTGATAGTCCCTATAGATTGTATAAAGATGTAACATCCAATAGCCTATCAGGTGAAACTCAATAAATTATCAACAGTATTAGTCAGATTTAAGATTAAAAGTAGATTTATGTTTTGGGTTATGGTTAAGGTTAAGATTACGTTTAGGGTCAGATTTAATAGATTCTATTAAAGGTCCGTGTCATTTAATAGATATTTCTAATAGGCAATTATTGAGTGTTGATGTTTATAATATCTTTATGTTGTCATATAATGCCAACTTAAGAAACTGAATGCAGTAATTGTAATTCACTCAATAGTACAAATGTGTCTGCATTTGTTCCAATAGATGGAAAAGTGGCATAATATATGGATAAAGTGCTGTAGTGACAGATATTAGTCAACAGTGAAAGCTATTCTTGCTGAGAGATTTGTTCAAGATTTGTCCAAATTTCTACATCAATGATATATGAAATATTTAAATGTCTAAAGTAAAATATTCATGTTCAGATATTAATCATTAGTGTAGACTAGCTTTTCAGACTTGGGAGCAGGTTTTTGTAATGGCTTCAATTACTGTGACCCCCCAGCCCACGTACACATTGATATGCTTCATCACAAATACTCTATCATGGACTTCCTGGACCAAAAACATCTCTGTACTTTTAAGGGCATAGAAATGGAATGTTCCTTTCTATGCATTTCAGCAGAATTATCTTTAAAAATACTGCAAATAGTGAAGCTACCTATCAGAGGTGGCAAATCAGAGAGTGTACTATTATTGTGGAACTATTATTTTGACTCGCACTTGTACTTTTCCTCAATTACTCAGATAACACCCCCACCCCCAAAAAAAAAAAAATGTCGTGGTCATTCTAGTCATTAATTACAAATATATTAAAGACCATGAGATTTTCTTTTCATGTTCTGTCTAGTCACGTTGCTGTGCAATTAATATATATATTTTTTCTAAATAATATAACTGTGTATACTAAGTGATCTTTTGTGCAAAGACCTGTAGTCACCTCAGGTCTTTGCACAAAAGTTTTCTATTAATAATATGTATTAATAATAGGTCCAACAGATGTTCAGACATTTACAAGACAAAGTCCTTCAGATTCAGCAGCAGGTTTTTGTAATGACTTCAATTGCTGTGGCCCACCCCATGTATACACAGTGATGAACTCCGTTACATAAACAATTTCCAAAACCAGAATTTAACTTAGGCTCAACATTTTCAGAAAAGTGACCCTACATATCAGGGGTAGAAAATACTTAAGTAGATATACTTTGTGTCACTTAAGTAGCATTTTGGAAAATTTTCACTTTGCCTGAATAATACTGATGTTTAATACTTGTACATTTACTCACAACAGCTCTAAGAATACAAATACACTTTTTATCACGTTTTATTTAGACCCTCAAAGTACTTATTACAAAAATCTCTAAATTCACGAGTACCTTTTTCTAATAAATGTATTAATTTTCGAAGTTATATTACAAAACTGCTCATTATACACTTACATTTGATCAAAAAGAGATTGATAAGCTCAAGCTTATCTTTAAAGCTACATTAACATAATGTAATGTTTATAAAAGCAAGGCCTCATTTTTATTTTTTTATTTTTTGTTACTTTTTTACTTTGTATTTTGGTAACTTGATAAACTTGATAATGTTTAAATGCAGTTACATTTTAACTTTCAAAGGTGTGACCACTGCAAACACAATCATGCATTGTTGGTGCAGAAGGTTCTGTCTTTATTCAAAATGTTTTTTTTTTTTTATATATTTTATTTTTTATTTTCCCTATTTGACTAAACTCTTATGTAGCAAAATTGCCATCCATATCCTAATAAACCCTTTGGCTTGAGATATGTATGACCACCAAGCAATGTTTTTGAAGTTTTTGTATGAATTTGTGACATCGTGTAAAGTTTAATTTGAGTGAGTTTGTCACTGCATGAATCACTGTGCTCCCACCACACAGTGACACATGACATACCAAAAACTTTCAGCACCAAACGAATGAGCTCTTCTCAACATCGTTTCTTTGATAGGTTTCATATGTAGCACATAATTTTTAATCAAACTAAAATTTAAACAGTAAGGGGAGGAAAGTATCACAGTGGAACTTTATTACTTATTTTGATTTATATCGGCCAGAATAAAATATATGTGACTTTGAAATAAGTCACTTTAAAACAGCATCATTACTGACATGTGCATGACAAGATCTTCAAAAACTGGGTAATGTTTCAGCATAAAAATTTACTATAGTGTAAAAAGATGACAGCATTTAGCTGGCTCAAAGTGGTTTAAACCTCCAAAATGGACTTGGAGATGTGGCGTCTTATTCCTCTTATTGCAACATTTTGCACCATGTTTTCATCTGATCTTACAATTATTAAATCAATCTGGGTCAGGACAATTACTCTATTTCTATATAGTGGGGTATCTATTGTCTACTGGGAACTTAATATTTGCCTGGCCCAAAGTGGTTAAGACCTCCAAAATGGTCTTGGAAACATGGCTAATTGCTATTAATTTGAACAATGTCAACATAGCATGTTTCAACTGGATGTATTTTAAATCAATCTGTGTCAGGACAATTACTCTATTTCTATATAGTTTGATATCTGGTGTATAATATAAAGTTCATATTTGCCTGCCCCAAAGTGGTTTAAGTGGTGTGCAAGTGAACTCTAAGAAGTCCAGGTCCAGAGGCATGCGTCCCAGAAAATGCTCCAATCGAGAGCGAAGTCTTTCTAAAAGATGATTAAGCAGTTGTTCCTAGAAGAGAAAAAAAGAGAAAATTATCAATAGAAAAGCAAATCCATAATAAGATCTGGTGTTTGGCAAGTGCAATTTGTAATAATTGCTTCAAATACTTGAACAGTTCAAAGTATTTGATCCGGTGCCTATTAAAAATGATTGCACGGCTCGTTTCCGTTCTGGCTGGTAGCTGCGGGGAATGTGACGTATTTTCTCTCGCGCGTCTGCCCCGATGTGGGTATAAAAATGAATATTAGGCTTCAGAAACCATCAAACACAGGCCTATATTTGGGAAAAGCCACAGACTAAGAGAACTGTAGTTTTTATGTAAACAAAGGTATTTGCATAAGACATACCAAAATAGTCTGACAGAAAACAAACACACAATACAAAAACGTATGTATTAGAAAATCAATCTATAACAAATTTGTCCCGTTAAGTGAGAAATTTCCGAGCACATGCCCCTCCCCCTCAGTATACCATTAACTAACGCAGTTTTCATAAACGCCACCTCATTAAAAGTTCAGCGTAGATATTGTTAAATAAATCTGGATAATACACAACGTGTCGAGTAATATCTATTACTCAGTTTTACGAACATAAATGGCATATAGAGTAAACTGCTGTCACTGACATTGGCCGACATGGCAGTGGAGCGTAACCTGATTGGCTGGACGTTGGATGAATTGAAACCCAGGATCGATTGCTTCTCCCTGGTTGCCCTGATGTTGACTCTATATCTTTTGACACTGAATTTTTTGAGACTGAATTTTTTTACACCTAATTTTTTGAGACACTGAATTTTTCTACACTGAATTATTCTTTGAGATTGAATTTTTTCATGCTGAAATTTTTTGAGATGTTGAATTTTTTTATACTGAATTTATACTGAAGAAAAATCAGTGCTAGAAATTTGATGTTTTTTTTTATTCAAAGACTGATTTTGATGCTGAAAAAATTCAGTGTTAGAAATTCATATTCAAACTAATATGGCACAGAAATACCATAAATTAACACACATTTTTCTTTCAGTGTAACTCAGTGTATGTCTCGCTCTCTCTTGAATATGTAGCTTGCTTGGGAAAAAAAACAGTCACTGCTGTACTGCTGTAATGTTAAAAAGGCGCAAAAAGGAGCAATGTTGTTGATGATGAATGTCTGGAAGGTTCTGTTCCTCACTAAGGAAGTATTTACAGCTCAGTCACATGTTTATTTTACAGACTCTTCACACGCAGGTACAGCATGTTCTTACTGGTGTCTTTAGTGATGGAGAACTGGCCCTGCAGTGACTGAGCGAATATAGTGCCAGTGCCATCATCAATGCGGCCGATCCATTTTCATTAGTATTGAAGCTTTATTACTAAAATATTTTTTCTCTCATTTCTAAAATCCGGTTTTAAGTACATATCCACTGCTTCACAGTGAATGTAGTGTTCATGAGTGTAACTACTATTCTGTTGAATGAAGACAGGATAGTATTGTCAAGATGAGGTCTGTAATTTAACAATGTATTATTTTGACCTGAAATATAATGAAATAGATTATATTCTGTTGTATCATTGGTGGGTTGACATTTACATACTCTTCCCTCTAGTGGTTTAGTGTCATTCAAATGTTTAAAGGAAATCAACTGTACGCGTTCAAGCTGTTCATGAAACCTTAAAGCTTTTCCATTTGCTCTTTTCCTTTTATTGCATTTTTTACCTTGCACTAACACAACATAAAACATGCCATATTTTATGTATCTTCATATCTATTGCAAATTAAGATTGGAGCATACCAGCATGCAGACTGATCACCAGTTCGGCGTTAAGAAGGGATTTCATATTCAGAATTCTGCATATCTGGAATGCTAACAGGACCACTTTCTGTGTAAAATAGTCCTCTGTGCGTGTCTTCGATTTAATGTTTGGTGCATCAATGTTATATCAAAGTTATAATCGGTCTATGGGCTAAACAAAACATGTTCATAAAGTTCCTTGCACAAAATCACTCTCACATAAAAAGATATCACCAGCTTAATTCTTGACAGTTTCAGTCCCTTTCAAAATAAGCCGTTTCAAGGCTGTTTCCCTTTTATGCAAACAAGCTGTTGCTGGCCACGCCCCACCCATCCCATGCTTAAGCTGCGCTTTCAACTTCCGGATTTTATATTAGAATCCATGTCCTTAACACCAGTGAAAGTGTTGCTTTCTTTCTTTCTTTCCTTCCATTCCTTCAATCTGTGACAGTGGTCCTGGTCTGTATGGTGACCAGGCTGAAGGAAGGAAGGGAGGGAGAAAGAGTGAGAGATACACTAGGTGGACAAAAGTATTGGGACACTTAACACACATGGAGTAGGCAGAAAATAGGCGGTATACAGCCCTACATGTTCGACCCCGAGTCGGACCCAGAGCAAGGTGAACACGACACTTCATGTGTGCCGGTAGACATTGCGCGTGGCTTACTAGACATATTGGCGGATTATTAACTAATCTGGTGTTGGGGCGCAGTGGAGCGCCTTACTGTATACGTCCATGGGAACAAAACATGCATTTTATGCCGTGATTGGTGCATTTTCGTTTCTTTGCCTTAACCAATAGCGGAGGTTGTTTTATTGTGTTTTGAGCGAGTATTGGCCAGCTGGGCGGAGCGAGTTTTTGCCACTGCAGTGGTCAGGCCTGGCTGAATTCAGCATACATAAAGCTGTAAAGACCCAAGATGGCCGCTGAAAGGGGTGACAGGCAACTGGCTAGTGGGTGGGGTCTCGACAGATGAGAGGCGGTTCTATGCAAATTGGCCTCCTACTGACGTCACACGGGGGCCTCCGTCCAAACGGCTAGTTTTGAAAGGGCCTGAAACTGTGAAGAATAGAGCTGGTGAGATCTCTTTATGTGAGAGTGATTTTGTGCAAAGAACTTAATGAACATGTTTTGTATAGCCCACAGACCTATAATAACTAAAGTTTTAATAGTAACTAGAGTTTTGCATAATAGGTCTCCTTTAACTTCAGTTCGTTCTCCTTTGCAGCAAACTCTGCTTCAGTTCTTGCAGCGTCCGCCTCCGCTCGTGCCCGAGCAGCGGCTAATTTGCTAGTGAAGGAGCTTGGAAGATTTTTTTTGAAGACCAAGACGCATTGATCTAGTTTTCATTGAACCTGTGGTTGAGGCTTTTCCTGACATCGTGAGTTTGATTTTATTTTGCTTACTTGACGACGTAATCGACGCTGTAGGATCCCGACACTGTTGCTCAGTTCTCCAAGCACGAAGATTAACCTGCCAGAAGTTGTGGTTTATGCTGCTATGCTCCAACGCCTTGCCAGGGTTGACAGCTAGATAACAGAATAACAGACCACACGGACAAGAAGTTCCAGTTCTCTCTTTATGGTGCTGAAGTAGGGTCAAACTGGGAAATGAAAATACAGTTCCATTCAGAATACGATTTAACAGAGAGCTATAGAAAATAGCTTAGTGGCAAGGTTAACTCCGCAAGCACTCCAGTGTAAAGAAACATAGAAATCCCAGAATGAATTAAAGTTATGCTAATATTTATAAACATTTTAAATGCAAACATACCGACGGTGCCTTCAAATACCAACTTGAGAGGCAAGGAAAAAAAGACAGTGGTATAAACGAGAGGAGTAACAAGCACCGTGTTTCGCTACTGGTTCCAACGAGAATAACAGGGTCCTGTGGTGACGTCAGTCAATTCCTCAAATCTGAAACGCTATCAACTTCCACCACAAGATGGCAGCAGAGGACTGTGGAAACCCCCTTAACACTGAATTTCACGGAACCTAACAGCAGGAATGGTCTATGAAAAAGAATAATATATGTTATATTTTAGATATAAAGTTGTTTTAGTTAAATTAATAAAATTGCTAGAATTAAAAAGTATGTAAAAGTCAGACACATACATGGAATTAGTACCATTAATAAGCAATAATTTATGTTAATCTTTTTTCTGAAGCTCAGCATGATGTTCTAGAGTGTGTGGACATGTCTAACAGATGCAGATAACAGGGACACTTAGTAACATGCTTTATATAGTCTGTTTTTGAATAGGGAGTGTCCAAGCTTTGCACAGATGAATATCTTACTAATAGGACGTACGGATGATTACTTTTAATAATTGTTTTTCGTTTTCTGCATTAAATCCTGACATGGATGTTATGATTTGTGGATTTATGATGAATCAAGAGGTGGAGAAGCTTAGAACATTTCATGCCTTACGGTCATCCTACTCCAATTTTTAAAGGAAATGGGCTGTGTATGGTGTTCAGGCTCTTAATAAACACTGATAGGCCTAATTTGCTCTTGTAATGTTCCTTGTACTTTCTTACCATCGACTTGAGGGGCTTCCACAGCTTAACTGAGTATTTTCTTACTTTGTTTTGAATACTGACATGTTGTTAAATGAATAAGTTAAAAAACAGACAATATTTATTGCTTGTTTGACATTACAGTAAGGAATATAATGTTAGTGTATATATGTACATATATATATATATATAAGTATGCATTTGGGAATCCCTGAGAGATTGCTTTAAAAAAGCACCAAAATAAATAATTTATCACACAAAAGTGTGTTAATAAGACAAAGCATATAATAGATAATAGAAATAGACAAATAATAGAAATAATCACAGAAATGTATAGAGACAAGCATGAAAAAGTAAAGAAAGAGGAACTTGTACTCCTGATGGTGTTGATGAATGTCTGCATGGTTCTGTTCTTCATTAGGGAAGTGTTTACAGCTCAGTCACATCTGGCTAGTATGACTGTGTTTGATCAGGTTTTAGACGGGTCTTTAGCCTTTTTGTGTCAGACGTGCACAATAATAAACAGCCGTGTCTTCCGCTTTCAGACTCTTCACCTGCAGGTACAGCATGTTCTTACTGGTGTCTTTAGTGATGGAGAACTGGCCCTGCAGTGA
>JBBIGA010117906.1:0-10156 GCA_037576975.1 Alestes dentex | reverse complement strand
TATATATATATTCATAAATACACAGACAGATACACATGTAGGCCACTTTTTACTTGAAAGTGGCCTACATTCATATTTGATGCATTCTCAGACACATACGATTGCACTAAACATCAACGTTTGAATATTCAAAATGTACAAATCAGGTTACATATGCTACTGAGTGGCTTGAGCTGAAAGATCATAAGTGGACTTTTAACTTTTTGTCATAAACATCACGCTTTCATGTATGAGGGTTTAATTATAGTCTGCGTTTCAAAACCTGGCTTAACAGAAAAATCACTAAACTGCTTTCTAAAGGTTAGAAAATAGGTTAAGTATTACATTTGTTAGATTTGGTCCAGAACCCTGGTAAACATTCAAGTGACAGCCCCAGGTCAGTTCACAACACAACATGGCACCCTACAGGTCTCTCGGACAAGATGCCTTGTTTGCATACTTCATAATGACACTTTCAAATGAAAAGAGAGATAATCCCCTTCTGATCAAAGAAATCATGGCATTATCCTTCCTGTACTCCCAAGCCTATCTGTGAATGTCTCTTTTTTCTAAGAAACTTATTAGGGTTTCTAGTCTTGCAAAACACACAAGATCATGTGCACTTCTGTTTTCGGTCAACAAATGTCTTTCTTGCATGTTGGAACAAAGTGGTTTGTAAATACTGCCTCAAATGACCTCACTTGCTCCAACCTAATTAGGATCTGTTTCCCAATTAAAGCTGTTTCACTCTTTAGTGGATCTAGTGGTCTTCCTCATTATGTCTCCTTTGACTGGTCTGTAGGAAGCTCAGCATGATCATTAAACTGCCTGTGTTCATTCATTACTCTTCCAAGCAGGGACATCTCCTGGGCAGATCCACTTGATGCATGCACAAAACCTGATCTCTTACAAATAAATGGTCAAAAATGACTTGGACATGTAGTTAGAGGGCAAAAATCCTTTCAAACCCTTCACATTATTTGAAGATCCTTTTAAAATGTCCCTCAGATATTTCATTTACAGAAATGTGTCCTGGAAGAACTATCTATTGATCACTTTAAATATCTTTGGCACCTTTATTTTAAAGGAGAGTGTCTATGGAAGCAGATAGAAGTAAATAGAAGGAAGGGACAGTCCCACCTATTTTTAAACAGTTTTGTATAACTAAATCTTTATGTGATGTCTTTGTCATGTGCTTATACCCCTCTGCTGTCTCCAGTCCTTTGTGCATTGACCTTTCATGTTTGTTTCTAGTGTGTATCAAGTATATATGAAATATACATAAAGGTTTATAAAATGTCAAGGTTTGACACTCATGGTCAGTATAATAAGTACAATTTCCACCAGAGAACACATTTAAAACAGTGAATTTAACATATTTGAAAAATTACAATAATAATATATGGCTTGCCAAATGGGATGGCACTTTTTTTTTTTTTTTTAATTTTATGTATTTATTTATTTTTTAATATGTTAAACACAAACCCAAAAATTAAATGCAAATGGCAATTTTGCTCTAAAACTTGCATACGGATGTAGGATCACTGGTGGTTTGGGAGAGTAAATAAAATGACTATATTGTAAACTTGGCAACCCCCTTGTCTTATCACTGTCACTGTAAAGAAAATATTGGTAAGTTTCTTCACAATGAACCATCTCACACCTCTGTCTACATATCAGCCATTAAATAAAGCACAAAATTTGAGAAATTGGTGGAGTTCCATTTAACATTTAATGCCACAGCGTGAATGTCTGTCTGTTTTTACTCCTCAATAAAACTTCTTCCTGGGACTCCAAAGAGGAGAACTGATTTTTTTTTTTCGCTCATTGTGTTAAATATGCCTCAAGAACATTTGCATAACTGCCATTTATTCAGGGGTAAAACAAGGGCTGCATTGTCTGCTTTAAAAAGAGCGTCTTCATTAAGTGAGCTTTCCCTTTTAAACATAGTTACTGTTAGTGATTGGAAAAGGACTAAGCAAATAAGTCTTTTTGTAAGTCTCTTAATATTTAATTGTGTACATAGAATTACTGACACCCATCAGAGATTCAGAGGCCTGTCTCAATTTTTTGCTGGGATAAACAGAGCCAATCATTCAAAGTCAACAAAAAACTTTCCTTTCCTTTAGGAAATTACACGGCTTTGACATTCCGCCCCCATCCTCCAATATGTCTGATGCATTTCCAATAATTATCTGCAAACTCATTGCACTGGGCAGACCATTTACCAGCAGAGCTAATAAAACAGAAATAGCCAGAAAAACAATGGTGACAGTGCAGTTTCTGTCTACAGTAAATGGTTGGTAGTGTTCCTCTTTTTTGGTAGTGTTCCTATAAGACTTGCTTTCCTTTTGAAACCTGAAGAAGACATCTGAATGGCCATTATGTCATTGTGTGTGCACTACTCTGCTCCTTTTCTGGTATATAACAAACAATACAAACCAATTACACACTGATCTCTGTTATGCTGCAAAATGCTCTGAACATAAAATAAAATGAATGGGCTCATATACCACAGAGTTAAGTACTTATGATACCAGTCTACTACACAAAAAATAAAAAAAGCATTTCAACAATAAAAAATGTCTTTATATGTATTTAATACACATAATATACATTCATAGCTGTAGCACAGATGAGTAAAAAAAAACTTCATAGAGATATGTTCTTATTTACTTGCACCAATTATCTGCTTATGCACTGCCAATTGTATGAAATGGTTCCACACAAGAACTTCACATGGAGCTTAATGGAATGCTTAGATTTAATTTGCTTCAAGTTAAACCAAAGTGCTCTCACTTGTTTAAAATTCCTGTAAATTCTTTGTGGTATAAAGTTGGCCCACACAGAACACGGGCAAATGTGCAAATGCACACTTTCAGTTTCCTTAACATTTAATAACTTTTATATTATGTAGAGATATGTTAAATGCTACAAAGATTCTTCATACTTGCGCATCTCATTTACAAAACTATTTCTTTAAAGAACTGATCCACTGAAAAGTAGAATCAAAAGTGGTTGTTTAACGGCAGTGCTCTGATCACCAGCCCTGCTGGTCTACCCTCCAGCAGAATTCAGCACCAGGGTGTTCTGGGTTGAAAGTGAACTCTTCAGGAAGGTAGATGTCCAGCAGGGTTGGAGAGCACTGTTCTAAAGTATCGCTCCTAAAAAAAAAATATGTATCTTAATATGTGAGAATGTAGTCACTGTTCGGTGAAAAGTCTTTTGTGTCTGTAGTATTTCATTAACAGAATACTCCCTGTTAACTTGTTTTGTGCAGATATACCAAGATGAAAACCGCTACCAACATCTACATTTTCAATCTGGCTCTGGCCGATGCTTTGGCCACCAGCACCCTTCCCTTCCAGAGTGCCAAATACCTAATGAACACCTGGCCCTTTGGCGAGCCCCTCTGCAAACTTGTCATAGCCATCGACTACTACAACATGTTCACTAGCATCTTCACCCTGACCATGATGAGTGTCGACCGCTACATTGCCGTGTGCCATCCTGTGAGGGCACTGGAGTTCCGGACACCTGTCAAGGCTAAGATGATCAATGTGTGCATTTGGATTCTCTCATCTGCAATTGGAGTGCCCATAATGATCATGGCCATCACCAAGGTGACAGACCAAGGTGAATGTCAGTTCTTCCCTTGAATGCATGAAAAATGTTAATTTATGTTAGAGTAAGTGTTTTTGAATGACCAAAGTAGTGGAATGCTTAGTGTGAGATACAGCCATGGAATAAAAATAAGAGGCTGCATCTTTTTTTTTGTGTGTGTGTGTGTGTAATGTGTGGGAGTGTGTCTGTGTAAAATGTGCAGGCCACTATTGTTTTATACACTATTGACCACATTTGATTCAAAGTTTCAAACAAAATAATGTTTGGAGAAAAAGTAAAAATAATACATATAAGTAATTAATTATGCCTTGGAAATGTTAAACTACACAACACTCTTACATTCTTTTACAATTGCAAATGTTAAGAGCATAGTGTGTGCATGTGTGACTCTGTTTCATCCCATCAGAAAGTGAGTCAGGAGTGAAACTGCTGGAATACAGCACATAGAAAAGCTGCTCTACAAACACTATTGCACTCACAACACATACGGAGGCATTTCTTATTTTTTACACAGCTCACACTGCAATAGTTCAGAAAAGAACAGCAACCTGTGCATTTTACACACACAAACAGTGAACAGAAACAAAGGGAAAAGTGGTTTCTTATTTTTTTCCATGGCTGTTTTTTCTTTGTAAAATTTTATTAAATCTCTAAATTGTTTTTTTTTTTTTTTTTTGTTTTTTCTAACAGGAAAGACCGTCTGCACCCTGAAGTTTCCTGATCCTGACTGGTACTGGGACACAGTGACAAAGATCTGTGTGTTTATCTTTGCCTTTGTGGTGCCAGTACTCGTCATCACCATCTGCTACGGGCTGATGATACTTCGCCTGCGGAGCGTCCGACTTCTCTCTGGTTCCAAGGAGAAGGACAGGAACATGCGTCGCATCACTCGCATGGTTCTGGTAGTGGTGGCAGCCTTCATCATCTGCTGGACACCCATTCACATCTTTATCATCGTCAAAACCCTGGTGGAGGTCGATCAAAGGAATCCGTTTGTCATTGCTAGCTGGCACCTGTGTATTGCCCTTGGTTACACCAACAGCAGCCTCAACCCTGTCCTTTATGCTTTCCTTGATGAGAACTTTAAGAGGTGCTTCAGGGAATTCTGCCTGCCGTTCCGTACCAGGGTGGACCAGAACAGCCTCTCCAGAGCCAGGAATGCCACCCGGGAGCCAGTGTCCGTTTGTGCCCCGTCCGATGCAGGGAAAAAGCCAGTATGACTAGGCCTGGAGGGGATCCCACGAGGGTCCCGCTCAAGAAGGGTCCAACAGGATCTGCAGTCCGAGGTTACCCAGATCTCCACCACTGAATTCTAGAGTCCGAAACTGCTCAAAGAAGAGTTTCTATTGGCACATCTCAGAAGATTATACTTCAGCCAGTCTGGACCTTGCTCTTCATGTGCATTTCTTCAACAGGCATGAGTTAAACTGAGAGGTTGAGCTATTTGTCATGATCTCACTCATGCATGAGGAAGTCTTGCAGAAGGGTCAAAGGATTTTACACCTGTTTGCATCAGTCAGTGAACCCGGAGCTCTATTTACACTGAAAATTTCATAATGCTACAAGAGGCCATTACAGGTCATCAGCGGATCTTATCACAGACATATTAAAACCAGCACAGACGAATAAAGATGACTCATTAAGAAGACTCCTGCTGTGTTACATTTTTATGCTTTTATGTGTAGCAATAGAAAAAATATCAAATTTCAGTCCGTTTGAATCATGTGGAACAGAAGGACTTTGGAGGAATTCATTCTATGTGCTCTTCACATTACGTTTAAGATGGTCTTGAGAGAAATTGTCCAAGACATCTTTGATTTTATTGAAGATTCTACAGATCCATGAAAACATTTGTACTCAGTGAACAAGCACACAGGAACCTTTCCTGATTTTGAACACAGAAGATATAATGGGCTGTGACAAGAGCTTGATAGCTTCAGGCCAGCAAACATGCTGTCTGAACTGTCCTGTGCTGACATAAACATGACATGTTAGATTACCAAGCATTAAAAATGCAGGATAATATTATGCTATACATCGACTCCATGTAACAACAACGTCATACTGCATGCGTATTCAAACTGCAGTCATCCTTGGATTTGTATG
The DNA here is from genome assembly GCA_037576975.1 of Alestes dentex. Taxonomy (NCBI): domain Eukaryota; kingdom Metazoa; phylum Chordata; class Actinopteri; order Characiformes; family Alestidae; genus Alestes; species Alestes dentex. The sequence continues at coordinate 4,447 of JBBIGA010117906.1, read as the reverse complement.
AAGACATTTCAGCATTCTTATAACTATAATTTATTCTGATCCTTAGTTCTCATTTTTAAAATCATGACCAGGAGACCAAAGCTCTGTGGACTATGAAAAAAACTAAGAGCACTGACTTGGAATGTGAATAACAACATTTTAACGGGCAGTGGCAACACAGTGGAACAAGAAGGAACAGAATGGATCAAAAAATGCAGTTGTATCAAAACGGAACTGTTCCAAATGGCATCAAGTTCAGCTTGTGGACATTTCAGCAGAAAGATTGTCTACATGCTCAGAACTGAACTGAAAAATAACTATTGGTTCTGTATCACAAACTGATCCGATGAGGACATTCTTACTGTGTTCAATAACTGTAACAGGTCACATTGTTATATCAATTGAACTGGGTACATTGATCATGGACACATTCATACACAAATATTTGGTGCAAAAGTTACACATCTGCATATACTTCTACTTCTACTTCTATACATCCTCTATATGGGTGTGCTGATCTGATACTCAGTATCAGTAGTGATCTGATAACGGCTAAAATCTCTGGAAATCTCTGGATCAAACATTAGAAAAATCTCCCTACATAGTGCACTATTTAGAAATTAAAATACAGACACCTCCACCCAAACAGTGTGCAATACATCTGACAACGAGCTATTGCTGATTCAGCCATGAATGCAGAATTCCTTCATTCTGCTTGCAAATTGTCTACTATATGGAGGGAGAAACTGGAATTTGGGGAGTGGGGAGCCATTTTAGAGCCAAAATGTACCCAGGCAAATGTATTAAAAAAGACAGTTTTGGATTGGTATTGGAATCCTTAGATAGACAAGGCTGTGGTATCAGTATGGTTGATATCATGTCACCCCTTCCCTCCACAGTCTTCTGCAAATTTAAAAACACAATTACACAATTATTTAAACATATTGAGGGGATTTTTTTTTTCAGAAAAATACTATATACAGTTTTGTTCCCTGTGGATGATATATACTTATTATCACTTAAAAATTCAACATGACATCGAATTTAAAGAGAGGTGTTAAAATTTTGTGTGAAAGTGCTGTAATTTATTTGAAGTTTTTAGTTGATTGATGTTCATTTCTGAAGATCATTCAAATCTGTAGCAAACACACATGGCCAGTCCTCTGGTGCAGTGTTTGTTATGTAAGATTCGTAGAACTATAAATCTGTAGTGCAGCAAGCTAAAATGGTGGCTTGATGAAACAAAACTCCACCTGAGTGTGAAGTGTCTGACATTCGTGAAGATATTCGTCTGCAGGCCGGTGAGGATGTTTTGCTTTTGTATTATATTCAGAGCAGTAGCAAAATCACTCTCAATGAGTTTTTACAAATGTGAATGTAAAGTGCCTAGCGAAAATGTAAAAAAAAGAAACTGTAGTTGTGGTTGGCATACTTCTTTTTCAAGAGTTAGGCATACTTCTTTTTCATGTAGCAGTTAACGAAGAATTATGTTTAAATATGTGCCTATGGTGTGATTTCCTGGAAATTAATTTCATTTTACAGTCCTGGAATAATGACTTTGGAGCAGGGATGGAAAATACCATGTCACATCTTAGAAGAGGAAGGATGGAGCCTTGACAGTAATTAAAAAGAAAAAAAAAATCTACATTAAATGTGCTCAAGGTTTCAAATGTAAAATAATAATTTTAATGAAACAGATCAAATTAAGAATGGGGACATGTTTTCACATTAAAGTAACTTTATAATTTTAATGCCGGGCATGAACTGATATCACTCTACCCAGACTAGCCAGTCTTGACTAATGGACACTACTGGCTACCAATTAGATTGGTAATTGGCATTACACAACGAATTGAACTTCAAATTTGGAAATGTCTGAAAATCTTATGGCCTTAGAGATTTGTAATGAGTGCTTTAAAGGATATATAGGGGAGGGAGGTATGGGGAGCTTCCCTTGATTACAGAAGTGCTGGAAAAACAGGTTTCTACAAACTTTTGGACCTATACTCTATAGCTGTTGTATTTTTTTATTATTCCTGCAAACTGACATTTTGGGTAGAACAGAACATTGTATTGCATTTGTGATGCGGTGTGAGCATGGAACATGTGCCAGTTCCAGCATAAGCTGAAGATAAAAAGAGAAAGGGGTCAGAGGCATTTTAGCGAATCTAGTAAAGCTTTTCTTTGCATCTTATTAGAAGTATTAGAAGAATAAATTACTTTTTAAATAGAAAAAAAATCAATGACACAATGCTCCTTTGCTATGCTCTTGCTTAGCTCATGTAAACACTTTTATATACCTTGTCTTTTTTTGTTGTTGTTATTGAACTTTGTTATGTTTTTTTTTTTTTTTTTTTTAACTATTAGAGTAAATTCAGTATTTTCAGGGCTTTTGGCTGCATGTTAATGATTTTCTATGGGCAAGTTGTGCTGTTGCACCAGTGTTGTTTATGTGCTATTTATGTCTCTCATTTACTTCTGCGAAATAGCTTTTCTTGTTGTACATATCCTTGAGAGAAAGGCAAAATGAAATCAAAACAATAAAGCATTCAAAAAGCAGCTCCCCTGGCTTCATTCTCAGTGTACTGTATCTGTACAGCTAACAAGGCCAGTTTTAACATTCACTTCTCCTGTATGAGAAAGAGGCACAAACGAACGGCTTTACTGACTAAATATTTTATATATGAAATACCGCTGGAGCAAGATTAATCATTCTTGATACAAACAGCCTGCTCTACTAAAACTAAAACATAAACATTGTTTTTTAGGGCATACTATTGATGAAAAATTCAACTTGAAAGCAATGCTAGTACAAGTGTCACAATTTTGGCCATAGATGGGGTTTGCTGCAACAGACTGAGGGGGGCTAAATAAACCCCCACATATCTGCATGGGTTTCTGCCAGGAGCTCCTGTTTCTTTCCACAGTCCAAAGACATCAGGAGAAGTGTCTGTGTGTGTCTGCTTTTTGAAGGACTGGCAACCTTTCCACCTTTCACCCTATGAGCTCTTGGAAAGACTCCAGCTTCCTCTGGGACAGGCTCCAGCATCCCCCGCGATCCTGGTTAGCAGCTCAGAAAATTATGCTAAATGTGATTAGTGAACAGGCTGTGTCAGGCTGTGGTTTTAGACCACAAAGTAGAGCTGTAAACACCATGATAAAACTACTTCTTTTTTTACATGACATCCATACTATTCTAGTAAATCTATAAATTAAAAAAAATAAATTAATTAACAGGTTTGAATTATTATAGAGGGATACATAGTTCCCTCATTATTTAATTTGGGAGTCCTGATTGTAACATTTGTTAAATCTAACCCTGCCACATGGAGGCTGCACTTTAGCCGTGTGAGCTGGTTATATAGTTCAAAATGGTGCTACATTACAGATATCGAAAGTTTGATTAAAAACTACATGAGAATGTGAATTCTGTGACATAACTTCAAAAGTAGTCTTTTAACAAAGGAGTCACTTCCATTGTACATAAAAAGTTAAACGTGAATTTAAATATTCTGAAGAAATGTGCAGATAAAATGCTGTGGAAATAGGAGGGGAAACAGAGGGAGCATAGTGGTCTCCAAACATTGCTCATCACTAGTGGAGTATATGATTGTCAAGCGCCAGCCTTTCTATTTGCAGAATTTACAGCCATTCTGATGGTAACTGTACATACCAGGACTGTTTTGACGCCACTGATTGCATCATGTTCAAACAAGCAACCATATGTAACCAATACATTGACATACAGGAGTACCTTGAGACTGTGACAGCCAGATCCATTGCACTGTGACTGTCACTAGGAACACACTGACCTCCACCATTATAAAGTGCTTCAAGCGACTAGTCATGCATCACATAAAATCGATCCGGCTTCCCTCCCACTACACCTTTCAGTTTGCAATGTAATGCTACCAATCCACTGATTAGACCCCCACTTAGCCCCTACCAACCTGAACATGAAAGGCTCGTATCTGAGCATAGTATACATATACTTCAGCTCAACATTCAATACCATCCTCCCTCAACAGCTGATGGATCTGCTGGGCCTGAGCACCTCGCTCTGTAATTGGATACTAGACTGAGAGATCACAGTCAGTAAAGATCAGCAATTACACACTGAGCACCATCACACTGAGCCCAAGGGTCTTCAAGGAAGTTAGATAGTGTTTTTGCAACTCAGATTGTCATTCATTATTCATTATTTTTTCTGTCTTTGGGTTAAAAGTTTTGTTTGACAATCTGATGTAGGTCTGGCAAATGTGTAAAAATCAATTAACTTTAGAGGGGTGGAGGGGTGGCGTGTTTTGTCTTGGTGCACTGTAATTTGCTTTCAGTTTATTTTAACAAGCTTGACAGCAAAGTGATTAATACTGCTTTGTGATAAAAACAAAAGAAAAATTATTGTTTTACAATGTAGCTTATCCAACACACACACACACACACACACACACACAAACACACACACACA
>JBBIGA010117905.1:0-10157 GCA_037576975.1 Alestes dentex | reverse complement strand
AATCTTGAATCACTTCTTTGCTAATTAATTGTGTGATCATTTCTTTGCATGGATCAAGGAAACTGGATCCTACATATGTAATGACTATTCTGTGTGTAATTCCAACGTTAATTCTTCACATTTACCTAACAGTACTTATAAAACCGAGCCTATTGAGCTAGCACCGACAAAGAAAACCATAACCTTAGAATTCTTGACAATATAATAGGCATGCCTTGTCTCGTTTTAATCCATAATAAGAGCTGTAAGGTCCATTGGAAGGATAAATGTGAAATTCAGGAATACACTTAGCAGAAGTCATAAATCACAGAGCCATGTGGCCAAGAGGACAAAGGATTTCCTGATTTTGACTCAAAATTTAAGAACAGAAGCATCTGCAGAAATCAGAATCGGGGATTACCCAAAAGAATCATAAAATCTTGATGTTCAATCATTTGTAAGTTTGTTTTATTGAATCATTATGGTTAAATTAGACTGTATATCTAAATTAGGCCATAGTTGGGGAACCTTATTGAGTTGTCTGGCATGTTTGGGACTTGGTCACGACTAAAACAAAACTGCAAGTTTCACTACGCAATCATGGAGTGTGCAAAAGTTATGAAACTTTATCCTGCCAACAAGATGTTTCACAATATCATTAAATGCCTGACACTCTGCTTCATCTCCTCTGAACTTCATCTCATCTGAACAACCTCTGAAACTCCAAGGCCAACTTCACTCCAACCCCATGAAAAAGTATACAGTTTCCTTCTCATTCTGATCATCTTGGCGCAAGGCCGATTATATGTGTACTAAACTGTTTCTGTTACTGGGTTGTACTTGTTTCACAACGCTCGCTGTCCAGGGACATTTGAACTGTTCTAGTTAAATTTCAGCTTCACCCAATAATACCAATATCATTCAGTACCCATTCCATCATTTCTCACGTTATTTTACTTTGTGTTTAAGTGTGTTTTATGTTTGTCTCGTGTTGTAATAAATGTTGTCTTATTGTGACCAGTGATTCCTTCTTGTTCATTAAGGTGAAGTCCCTTCATGGTTGATACACACCTATTCTCGCAGAGTAACTAAAATTAATCATAATAATTCCCCCTTTTCAAAGCAAAACTCTTTTTAACCACGCAATTGAGAAGAGCTTTACAAAGGTTAATTACAGTCTTCCCATTTGAACTACCTCAGTGGATGAGTAGCTCGTGCCGGATTACTTAATAACCCTGCTTTGATAAGTCCCGTAACTAATAAGTAAACTAATTAGTCAATTAATGACTATGGTGAATCAACTCTAAAAGCTAAATTTCCTACACAGTCCACCATCACAGTGACCTAAAGTTTATGTTTGGTAGCCAGGGTTCTGATGGTTTTGTCTTTTGGCCCTCAAGCCTCTTTGTGTATATAAATAAAGCTCGGTTAAAGTCATGGGAATCAAAACAGCGAATTTCTCCACGGGCACGTGGAACCGCGTGGTGAAGTCAGCGAGAGAGGCAGATATGAGCTGGTGGTGGGAGGAACCGATGAGGGTGAGTCGGTACTCCATCCCTGAGCTGCTGGGTTGGATCAGCTCGGATGAGGAAGACCGGGATGCCTGGGGCAGCAGAGGCGCCAACAATCCTTGCTCCAGAGGTGATCGGCGGCTCCCTCATCTTCGGCCTGGCCGAGGTCGAGCTCCCGCTGAAGCTCGCTATCTGGCGAGATTGGAGCTCCAGGGCTCGGGGGCTTAGGAGATGGGGTGGGTCGCAAACCCCCTGTCTCCATTCTGATGACCTTCTGCCCAAGAAGTCTCTGGCTTCCTCCAGGACTCTTCCACCCATGGTCGTGCCTGACTCGCCTCATGAGGCAACTCCCGTGCCGGTACAACAAGCCTCCTCCGCGCTCACTGCACGTTCCCGTGCTTGCAAATTGTGGCTACCCCCACGCTGGCGGCCCCAAAGAGCCCGGAACCAGCGCCAAGGACTCCGCCCACACCGGCTCCAGGGCTAGCATCTCAGCCAGTGCTGAAGACGCGGGATCCAGCGCCTGCACTGAGCACACCGGCTCCAAAAGCCGTCTGGTCCCCAGACAGGCTCCCATGCCTGCATCCCAGAAGTGGGCTCTCATGTCTGACCAGAGCACGCCAGTGCCCACGCCCATGCCATCACCAAGGACGCAGGCTCCTGTGCCCACATCGAGCTCACCAGGTACCAAGCCGGCTCCAAAAGATGTTTTCCCTGGTGCTCCTCTGGTCCCAGCGCTGGTCCCCAGACAGGCTCCCACGCCTGCACCCAGGAAATGGGTGCCCTTGCCCATTGAGAGCGCACCATCGACAGCACCCATGCCAGCCCTGAGGACACAGGCTCCTGTGCCTGCATTGAGCACACCCCCTCCTGAGCTGTCTCCAAGGGATGTCTTCCCTGGTGGTCCTCTGGTCCCCATGCTGGTATCACTGCTTTTGCATGGGCTGGGACCCCCTGGCACTCTGGGATGTGCCGTTGGGGGGGGGTGCGGTCAGGGCCTGGGAAAAGAACCAGGAAATTTTTGTGGGGCGCTATAGGGATCTGTAGGGGGCTTCTACCTATAGGACATGGAGGGGCATCACCTATAGGAGCCTCGGACGAGAGGGGCCTTCACGGGCTACCTTGGCCGCACTGCTGGCCAGCAGGGGCAACACCAACTTGGCCCAGGGAGTCCGCGTTTGGCTGCCACCTACACTGCCTCCGCCCTTGTGTGGGCCTAGGGCTCCCTGGGGCTCCAGAGTTGCACCTTTGGAGGGGGGTTCTGTCATGTCCCTGGTCACCGGCTGCTAGAGGCCGCCCTGCCCTGTCTTGTGTGACTTTTATTTTGATTTTGTTTGCACACCAGTTTCTGGTTTCATGCGTTAGTGTTTACAGCTGTCCAGTGTTTCTGTTTAGTGATTGTCCCTCGGTTGGCCCTCGGTTCTAGTCATGTTTGTATTTAAGTTCTTCAGTGTTGTACTCCTGTCATGGTCTACCATCACAGTGACCTAGAGTTTAGGTTTAGTAGCCAGGGTTATGTTGGATTTGTGTTTTGGCTCTCGAGTCTCTTTGTGTTTCAAAATAAAGCTCAGTAAAAGTCATGGGAATCCACACCTGCACCTCCCTCTTTCCCTGGTACCAAGTCGAAGTGACAAACAGTTATAAACTACAAAAGAGAGATTGAAAGTGTTTTAAATATAACATTTTAATATAGACATTTTAAATATGTTACAGCAAAAATGTGTGATTAATTTAGATTAATCAATCAGAGAGCTTGTAATTAATTAGATTAATTTATTAAATTGTGTAACACACCTAGTAAATATGCTACATTTGTTGAGGATAGAGCTGTGATTTTAATTATCTATTGAATAGCTTATCCTGTTGTATGTTGTGCCTGCAGTGTGTTAGCAAAAACAAATGACTCCTAGCTCAGCACAGTGTGACTCTTACAAGCACACTTACAAGATCCCCTGGGTCCCCTGAAACACTCCCGTCTCCATGGCTGTGTCTCATGATTTCCGATCAGGCCATGTCTCTCTGGCATTGACAGCCAACTGCCTGCGCACAACTTTTGGGTGCTATTTTATGTTATGAATCAGATTCTCCTGTGGCAAAAGCCTTAATACATCTCAGTGATGTATGATAATGGTACTTCACCTTGAGCAGTCACGAATGTAATGTGTGTGTATGTTCTTGGAGGTGGGGGTGGGGGCATTGGCTCCCAGTTTCCTGTACAAGAGCTGTCAATCTTGACTATTTATTCTGGAGCACAGCTGAGTGACTGTGAGAGAGAGAGAAAAAGAGAGAGGGGGCTGGGGGAGAGATGGAAGTGGTGGTGGTGGGAAGAAATTTCCCAGCTTAAGCATGAATCATATTTGCAGGGCAGTTAACAGGTGTGCAGAGCAGTTTAACAGGGTCAACTGTGTTTAAACACCAGGACACCACAGATTTTATTCCCATCATTTTTTGTCTCCTTTGGCCAAGAGCTGTTTTAGTGTGTGTGTGTGTGTGTGTGTGTGTGGGGGGGGGGGTGTGTGAGAGAGAGAGAAAGAGAGAGAGAGAGACTTGAGTCAAAAAGCTCACTGGTGGAATAAGTTCACAGTGGGGTGGATAGCTTGTGTGGGAGGAGTGACATCGGAAAGTCAACGATGGTTTCTGAAAACCCATAGGCCTGAGTACACCGAACAATGTTTTTTTTTAGCAATGGAAAAAAATGTATGTATAAAAAAATATATATGTATATATATTTTTTTTGTTTGTTTGTTTTTTTTGTTTTTTTATTAGGTCATTAACAGAAAAGTTTCAGAGGCACAAGTCGACGCCCCCTGAGAGAAGTCGACAAGTTGTGCGCGCACTTGTGTACGCAATGCAATCTCTGCCACAGATTGGCTTATACTGACATGCGTTCTTTGACTTCTTTGACAATTATTATAGTCCGGCAGTAACGTTGGCGCCTAGAGGGGAATATAAACACAAGATCACAACAAGACAAGAGACATGGCAGCAGAGATGACAGACACACATCACACTTAAGCTGTTCCCACCTTCTGTTGTACACTTAAATTTACCAGAAAATTCAAGGTATTAGCCCATGTTTTATTTTGTTTAATTGTCATGTTGACTGTTAAAGTTACAGAGAACTTTAATAAAAGTTGCTCAATGTTGGACACCTGTGTTCCTCCACTGCGTGTGTGTGATGACGTCATCAAACGACTAGATGACTCGACTTCAACTTTGTTGGCGGATAAATCGATCTGAAAAAATCTGAAGTCGTTAATGCCGTTGACCTGGCTAAAGCATATCAATTACATAATTTTATGCTCATTAAAGCACTCATTGACCCCTTGTGCCCTGTGGATGGGGCTTTTCATCCTGGAAAAGACCAACCCCTACAAAATAATTTTTTTTCAAAATAGAAAATCAGTTCCTTCTTTCTAAGGAGACAAAATAGTAACAGACCCTTCTTTCTAAGGAGACATGTCTCAGACAATGTCGCCAAAAAGCCTCTACAGCATAACAGAAGCAGCGCACCCTTTCACTGTAAGCATTCAGGCCTGTATTTTGGTGTGCCACACATGACTCACCCACTTATGATGAATGACTCATCTTACAATATCCCCTTTTTCCACATGTCTGTTGACCGGTTCCGCTCAAATTTGGATTTGTCCTTGTAATGAGCTTATATACACCAGTTAACCATAACAGTGCATAATTCGGACGTCCAGTACATGCCACAGATACTAACTTACGTTGAGATCAGGTGAATTTGTAAACATGCTGATCTTGAAATACTGACAGAAGACTCAAACTTTCTAATATATATAACAAAAAATGGCACCCATCAATTAGCATGACTTTCATCATGCGGGCGCCCCTCATGTGGCAGTGCACTGCTTCACTTGGTGAATGGGTTAAATGCAGAGAAAGATATTCACATTGTTCACACTGTGTGCTGTGGTGTGTTCACACATGACTATAAGGGGCCACTTTACTTTAATCATAATTATTGGCTATTCATTAGCAGCATTCCCTTTTATTCACTGAACTATTTTTTTAAGATAATGATAATTTGGCACAATCTCCACAATTTATGTGTGTTGTGACAGGATGTTAATCAATTTATACTTCATGGGTTATTTAAGGGCCTTTTAAGCCTTAATGCCAGAGTGTAGGGGTAACTGAAGATTATCAACATACCTATCTTTGAAAATAATAGAAAACTAATGACTATTTTGAAATGATAAGTGTTTTTGGTTATGGTATTTAACCAAAATATGGTTATAACAGCATGTAATAAAATTAAGCAATCATTTCAACAGTACTTTAACATAACTGCACTTCTCTTCATGTTTCATACTGAAAGAATATTGGTCAGTGTTCTCTGACGTGGCTACCTATCATTTATCATGATCATCTGGATCCAGGAAATCTGAGAGTTTAGCTGACTTGGCAACTGCAGCCACTAGTCTGTCCTCCATGTTTCCATAAGGAGTCTTGTGTGCAAAACAATGAGCTGGAAATAGTGCAGTCTCATATCAGCTGTCATAACATTTCTACTGGATATATCATTAGCGGCAACAGCATATCTATAACAAAGCACTACCACAGAATGCACTGAGAACTCGTAAAATCTTGAAGAGAAGTGGTGGATTTAAAGTTCTTACAGAGGTACTTAGTGTCATGGTGTGTGCTGCGTGGAACCACACGAGATCTTGATGCTGCAATTGATACTTGTTTAATTAGATTTGAACGCACATAAAAATGCGAACATAAGCTGGGCTCAGGAGACCTTCTCCCTGAGTCCTCAAACGAACTCAAAATAGTTGCTCGGAAGTCGAACCCTCCTTCGCTCTTGAGCAGTCTTTTACAGTTTAACTCAACCTCCCGACCAGTGCTCTCCTTCTCTGTCCAGGGGGAGGTTGCCACTGCTTCCTTTCAATCCTGCATACAAGAAAGCGTATACCTTCCAGGCACAGCATCAGGCTTGGAACTGGGTGACCACACAACTATTGCGGGGCACGGCTGGCTACATATACCTCTCACACTCTCACACAACCAGTCACAAACAACTAACAATTACTCTTACATTTACAACAGGTGTCATGTCATTAGGTACCTAGTAGCCCTATAGCCAGACTATAATGTGTGCCACCTGGGCTGCCAGATCCCTAACGAACTACACTCACACCCCCACACATACCTTCACGCCCAGAGCCGTAATACCCCTAGTATTCGGGCGATGCGCTCCGTCGGATGTGCGACCGAGCGGTACTGTCAGGATTTCCTGATAGCTATCCATTGTTATTTGTTAAAATGTCAGCTTTGTCGGTAGACCTTATTATCATCAAGTCAAGTCAAGCAGGTTTTATTGTCATTTTGACCATACACACAGTACACAGTGAAATGATATAATGGTTCTGTTGAATGAAATATGGTTCTATTGAATAAAAACAATGACAGCCCTGAAGTTTCTCCTCTGGTAGACATTAAGAGACAGTAAAAACGCAGTAAAAAATGTAATTTTTAAAATTATTTTGATGTTATCATAAGCTCATCCATAACTGGGTATTTATTTAATATGGGCTATAACCCAATGGCCATGATCTATTCACACCACTGTACCAGAGTACCAGAAGTAAGAAGACATGTAGATACACAATAGGATACATCAATAATTAGATGTCATGTAAATCACAGACTTTCTCTCTGGAAGTTGTACATTTATGAAACCCATTTAAGAAACACTCATTTCCCATTGCTGAAATCAGTTAAGATGCCTCCTGTACTGTCAGTGGTAATGTTCACTTTCGCCTTATCATATCTTTTATCATTAAAGAGAGCCAAGTTATCTTTGCCATGGGATTCGTTTTCCCGCCTATAAAACTCTCTGACTGAAAGTGAGGTAAGCTCACCCACTTTCATGAAAGATATGTTTATGCAAACCTCTAGCTTGGAGCTGAGGCCACCAGGGAAGGCTGAAAAGGCTGAAAAAATCAGATCATCTTTCCTCTGCTTCTTTTATATGTGGACTGAAATTATTATGTGTTCATAACAAGGTCTCCAGCAGGCCATTTTTTTGTCTTGCAGACACTTTTTAAAGAATAAAGAAAATTGACAAATGCGCATAAAAATACATCATGCACTATAGACAGTACTGATCTCCAATGCACCATTCTTGTTGGCTTCAGTAATGTTGCCAACATTTTTTTAAACCCTTATTGATTTTCCTCACATACCGTACCACATCTTGACACATTTCATGGAATAATTAGGTCCTCGGGCCATGAAGTTCAGAATGACTGTTTTCTCCATAAGCATGAGGTTCTCTCACAAGTGTTTTACTAGCAGCATTTAGTAGTTAGTAGTTTATTTAGCGACAGTATTTTTATTGTATTTACAGTTGATTAGTATATTTGAACAGTTTATTTGCAAAGCCACCAAGCGATCATCTATAGATATTCAAATTAGAATCACAAATACCAACAAACTATCAAGAGAAAGTTTGCTGATTCTCAACAGCATTTGGATAAGGGTGTCATGTCCATGGTCAGCGGCCGCTAGAGGCCACTCTTTCTATTTAGTTAAAAAGGGACTTTTATTTTGACACTTGCATTCCGGCCAAGTGGATACTCACAGCAGGCCAGTGGTTTAAGTTAAAGGAACCTGTGGAGTTAAAGGAACATTTGTATTTGGTTTAATTGAGTAGGGTATTTAAGCCTCTTTGTTTTGTGTACCGGTGTCGGTCCACCGTCCTTTTGGTTTGGGTGTTCTGTTTGTAGGCCCTCATTGCATTTGGTTTGTTTTGTTAATTAATAAAGAAAAAGTATGTAACCCTGCATCTGCGTCTCAGTCCCTTGGCACTCCTACATGACTGCTGGATCGACCAGCCGAAGAGAAACAGTGGGTTTCTACTCGGGCACGTGGGCAAGGGGCCCACAGACTCCCGAAGCCACAGCCCGAGTTCCTGTCCCTTGGCTGGAGTCACGGTGGCCACCACTGCCCTGGAGTGGACGGAGACCCCTGGCTCTCTGGAATTGCGCCATTGGGCGGGCGGTTTCTGCCAGGGATCGTTTGAGGGGGTGTAGTAGGGGATCTGCAGGTGGGCCCTGAGGGGCCCTTGAGGTGGCTTTGATATGGAGGACACGGAGGGCCCCCGAGGAATCCCTCGAATGACATGGACACTAAGTACACGGAGGGGCCTCATCTGCGGGGACTTTGGGAGAAGCTTAAGAGTGTATTCTGAGGTAGAGCAGTTTTAGATTTTTTTTTTGCAGCACGTTTTTAATGCAGTTTTTATTACAAAGTGTCAGTGCAGTGAGTTTAGGATAGCTAAAAAGTGTCATGTGCATTTTATACCAGCTTCTGTGTGTTCAGGAATCTAATGGCTTGTGGAAAGAAGCTGTTGTGCTGTGTGGTAGTGGGGGTTCTGATACTTCTGAACGTTTTCCAGACATCAGGCGGGAAAACAAACCATGTGAGGGGTGGAAGGGATCTGCGATGATGCCAGCTGCGGGGTGAACAAAGCGTTTCTTATACAGTTTACAGAGTGGTGGGAGGGGCACTGCGATGATCTTCTCAGCTGTCCTCACCAGCCACTGAAGGGACTTACGGTCAGCGCTGTTGCCGTATCTGAACCAGGAAGTGATGCAGATGCAGAGGATATTCTCGATGGTCCCCCGGTAGAAGCCGGTGAGGATGGGTGGGGGAATGCGGGCCTTACGCAGTCTCCGCAGAAAGTGGAGGTGCTGCTGGGCTTTCTTGGTAATGGTGGTGGAGTCCAGCTATGGTTGTCCATCATCGGCACACCCAAGACCTTCACACTGCTGACTTTCTTAACAGCCAAGTTTTTAATATAAAATGGGGTTTGCAGGGCAAAGTTCCTCCTCAAGTCGATGACTATCTCCGTTGTCTTGTCAACATTCTTGAATGTCAACAAAACAAAGGAGATGGTCATCGACTTGAGGTTGTTGTCGTGACATCAGTCCACCAGGTTGTTGTCTTGACACCAGTCCACCAGCTGTTGGACCTCCTCTTTAAATGCGGATGTAACAGTTATGTTTATGTTTTATGTTTGTGTATAATTACACAATTTTTTTGTGTTATAGTTATTTATTTATTCATTTATACATTTCCCATTACCCTCTTCAGTTTTTCCTATATAAGCGGTTGCATCACTTCTTTCGCTCCCTTCCATTTTGTATGCGGGAGCAGGTAAGAAGTGACGGAGCCGCACCTTTTCTAATCTCGTCTTTATTTTAGTCATCCATGTATATTTTTTTGTGTTAGTGTTTTATATGTTTGTAGATTATTGTTTAAAATGTATTATTTCTAAGTTTATGTATGTTTTATGTATATTTTATTTAAGTCTGTGTGCCCATGTGCTTCTTTTGCCCTTCCATTTTGTATGTGGGAGCCGGACCCAAACAGGCCTCACGCCGGGCAATAAACTGACTGTGGAAATGGTGAATGCACCTGCTTCGTCCTTCCATGCTTCCTGCACCCACACACCAGAACCGACTGAACACAACACAGAAAGGTGACACCAGTTACACATGGGCAGTGACCGGTTACACGGACTCATTGTTCCTTATGAGCCTCACCACTGTTGTCTTCTTTCTCTTTTGGCTTTACCCTTCAGGGGTCACCACAGCGAATCATCTGTCTCCATTTAGTCCTATCTGCTGC
>JBBIGA010117904.1:0-10157 GCA_037576975.1 Alestes dentex | reverse complement strand
TGTGACTCGTGAGTCATAACTCGTAAACAATGTTCATTTCATGGAATTATTTATTTATATCTCGCACTCTTTCCAACAACCCCCCGTTTGCCATAATCCAGAATTATTAGCTGAAAACCGTTCACCTCGTAAGCAAGTCCCATTACTTTTGTTTGAGGTGAACGGTTTTCGGCTAATAACTCCGGATCGCCAGGGGGCTATTATGTTAAACGTGGGGTCATTGGAAAGACGTCACAGAGCCCAATCTAACTGTGAAGTTTCACATTTAGAGTGCGAGATATATTTTTCATATTTAACATTTAGGTGTAGGGTCATTTAAGGCAAATCTTCCATGTTGGTGAGGGGATATCACAGCACGCAGTCCAGCCCCCTTCTAAGTAACAGCCAATTGTAATCATAGGGCATGGCCAATTAGCATATCTTCTTAGCTCTAAATGTGTGAAAACTGTGAAAACTGCGCTAAATTATGAAAAAAAATGACACCTCTAATTCAAGTGTTTTGGGAGCATATTTGGGGGCATATTTAGGGTTTACAGTATAAAAATAGTCATTTTTAGGCATTTTTTTTTTACCACATCACAAATTCACAGTTTTTCACTAGTGTCAGGGGTTTACTTACTTGACTTTATGTAGTACTTGGGCTTAAATGTGGGGTTTCAATAGACTGTATCTGTGCTGTGGGCTCAAAAAAGTAGCTTTAGTAAGAGTAGCTTTAAGTAGTAGAATTCTAGAAATCATTGTGCATGTGATGGAGGAATGCACAATCCATGTTAGGGGTGTGGCCTCAATAGCCCCACAGTAAGTAGTGTGCTATGTGCCTGTGACTGAAGAATAGCATAGATACTCAACTGTACTTGCATTAGCTTTGATTATGCTACAATATATTTTTACCAACTAAATTTTATATTCCCAAACTTCCAGTTTATTCCTTTTAATTCCAATGGAAAGTTTCCAAATGTGAAAATTCCTAGAATTTTTCAACCCTAGTGTGTGTATATATGTATTTATTTACATAAATCAGTTTTATAAAACTGGCCCCTTTTAGTCTACAATGACTACTGAGTGACAAGCTGCTACTACCTGTAGCAGTTAAGGGAGTAAAACAAAAGAGAAACAGGTCATTAACTCAATCACTCAGTAAAAACCCAAATTTCAAGAGAAACTATGTTAAAGCTTGGTTTTCCGGAACGCTAGTGCACCATAAGCTCCATTCAAATGGTCAAGCAGGTATCACTTTACAAGCTTTCTTCACCATAATATATTCACCATTTTTAGCTTTTCAGAAAGACTTGGATTTTCTGCATATATTTCAAAGATTTCGAAGGTCAAGAAAAAGACCAGAAAGAACCAATTCCGTGTAGCAGTCAGGGCTATTTGGACTTACTGAAGCTGAATCTCCCCAGAGGGTGAAACTACCCATGCACGTAATCATTTCACATGAGCACTTGAGATCAGTCTGTTAGCTTTCACCTGGGCCTACGGGCTTGTGTCAGTTGCAACAGCATGAACAGAAACGTCATAGCAATGTTTTAGATCAACAGAATATTAGATTATTTGTTGATACAGCAGGGAAAATGCTTAGGAGAAAAAGAATTTGAGTCCGAAATCAAGCAGAAGTGTTTTAAAGGCATTCCTGTCCTGGATTCACAATCAAGCTAATGGCATAAACTGCATATCAACAAGCAGGTAATTACTAAACGCCGCGAGGAGGGGGCTTTCCAGGCTTTCTGCTTCATTTGCTGACATCAGTTGCAAAGTGTTACTTTTCGCATACAATTGTGACGTCTATGCAATTACATACCTCTACAATTGTGACGTCACAATACCATTGCGTTCTAAGACTGCTGCTTGGAGGAGAGTAACTAAAGCTCAACTAAATTTGAGTCAAAGATATCACGTCATCCGTGTGAGTGCCGTTTGTGTGCGGCACAGAAATGCATGTCAGTTGCGTTCTAACAAAATACAGCCTATAGGGCTAGGAAAGTAAGCCATATTTTCAAAAGATATACTTAGAACTGACGAAGAAGAGGATAAAGGCCTCCATCATGTACCTGTGAGGTGGTCATTGGGCTCATGCTAGCCATTAAGACACGCAGGGAAAAGAACAGCTAGCACGTTAGGATGTATCATAGACACTGCCTCTAAATTTGATTTTTTGCATTAGTCCCAGTTTTTCGAGTACATTCATCTCCTCCATCCACCAATCAATCAATCAATCAATCAACCCATCCATCCATCCATCGCTACCCACCCCCCTGCGTGCTTTTCAGGGCAACATGGTGCGTTGGTGGAGTGCAGATGCTGCTTGCGCAGTACCAGCTCTCTCTCCTTTCTCTCGGCATGTGCGTGTTTTTCGCCGGGGAAAAAGCCTTACCTTTTCTCCATGACTCCTTTGGATCAAAGGTACAGATAATGCAGAGCCTCGCTGCTTTAATCCCCACACCGAGTCCCATTTCCCTGAGAGGAGGGGTGTAGGCCTGTTTTCGCACTTTCGCGTTTCGATCTGTCTCGCTTCATGCCCCCTCCTCGACAGCAGCAGAAAGCACAAGCCAGCGACACCAGCACGCCTGCTGTGGGGCGGAGCCTTTCGCCAGGCTGCAGCAAGGGTGGCCAATCAGAGCACGCAAATCCAAACAGGTTGGTTAAAGATGGGACGATTTCCTTTCAATAACCTAGACTTTCTGCATGTAAACTCAAGTAAGGACACTGTAAGGATAACTCTCTGTATGTAAAAGAAAATGACTTTGTGTATGAAGTTATTTATGGACACACTAAGTTTCTTTAAGTTAAAAACCATCTGCCAGAAGGAATATTCAAGTTGTTCTCTAACTCACTTTACGTCAGCGATGAGTTTCCTCTTTTGGAGGAAAATCAGAGGGCGAGGAGAGAGGAGAGACTCTGGAGCTGCCATGGAAGAGGAAAGGAGGAAGGCCTAGTTGGAGGTTTATGGATGTGGTGAGGGAAGGCATGCAGGCAGTTGTTGTGGGAGACCTAATCGGGAGTGGCAGAAAGTAAAAGAAGAAGAACAAGAAAATATAAGAGTCACAAAGACCATGACTATTCAAAGAAGAATGTATGATAAATGCAAGTACTACTTCAATTCAAGTCAGTTTTATTTATGTAATGCTTTTTTTACAACCAATGTTGCCACAGAGGGGTAGTAGTAGCCTAGTGGATAAAACACTTGCCTGTGAAGCTGATGACCACAAAGTTGCAGATTCAAATCCCACTTTCTACCATTGTGTCCTTGAGCAAGACACTTAACCCTCAGTTGCTCCAGGAGTACTGTCCCTGTGACTAATGATTCTTATAAGGGTGTCTGCCAAATGCCACTTTACCTTTACAAAACAGCTTTACAGAGTCCAGGGGTCTCATTTATAACCACTGCGTATGCACAAAACGGGACCTAATAGATGCATATGCTTCTTCTTATGCGTCTATAGAAACAAAGTTGACGGCAGAATGGGTGCATATGTATGCAAACTCTGACCTATGCGTGCGAACATTTTGGGGGGAAAAATGCAACCATGGGTGAAGAGGGTGAGGAAAAAAGTGAGTGGTATTAACACATATATAATAATTCCTTGTGCTAGTGAGTATCACGATCATTTGGACACAGTGTGAAACAATCAGACTGATTGCTGAAAACACATACCGTGATCACATTTGTGCGTAATGTAACATAATGGATGCGCTGGCATTGTTAGAAGATTTTTGTTAGAAGAGTACGGTTGCTCAGGGAACCCTGAAGATTTTTTGGCCCGTGATGATGACTGGCTCATAAGCCTATTTAGATTACTTAGATATGTGCTTTTGGAGCTATGTGCTGATCTGGGTCCAATGTTAGAGAGACCAACCTGATGGAACCGTGCCATCCCCATACAAATACAGCTTCTGACGACCCTGGGGTTCCTTGCAACTGGCTGTTACTAGCTGGAATTAAATTGTTAATTTGTTCTAAAGCTTGTTTAGGAAATACAAGAATAATCAAATTGTGTTAAATTGTATTCTAGGTCTGGGATATCACAACCATCACTAAGCTCAATAAGGCCTGTCATTTTGGATGGGATTATTAAAATAACTAGTAGATACATTAAGTTCCCTTACACTCTGGGAGAACAGGCCAACATCAAAAGGCAATTTGCAGCAATGTCCGGTTTCCCAAATGTAATTGACAGCACTCACAGTGCAATAAGGGCTCCATTTATTTAAGTAAATAGAAAACATGTGCATTCTACAAATGTGCAAGTTATTTGTGATGTTGACATGGTCCTGACAAATGTGGTTGCACGATGGCCTGGTTCAACACATGACTCGTTTATCCTGGAACACAGCAGTGTAGGGAGCAAACTGCAGTCTGGCACTGCTCACGATGACTGGCTTCTTGGTAAGGTAATAAAAACATTGTGTAATTTCTGACTATTCATTCTTTGTTCATGTATTGAATCGTTTCTTTTATAAAATGCAGGTAACAGCAGCTATCCTCTCAAGCGCTGGCTCCTCATCCCCTATTCCAACCCCCAGAGCACAGAGAAAAATCGTCATACGATGCTCACACTCATGCACGCACTGCTGTGGAGCATGCTGAAATACAGATGGTGATGTTTAGACGCATCAGGTGGACGGTTGTTATACCACCCCCCAAAAATGTGCCGAATTATGAGAGCCTGTGCTGTGTTGCACAACATTCCACAGAGGAACACGTTCCTCTTCCTCCTGGCCTACCCTTACCACAGCACGAGGACCCGGACCCACAGCCCCGTACCCGACAGGAAGGCTGTCAATTGGGAGCAAGACTCAGGGAAGATGTAATGCGGCGTTTATAAAGACAGCAGTGCAAAGGTATATTTTTAACAAGATTTTTAAATGTTGTTGAAGTATCACCTAACACAGCTCTTATTTGTTTCAATTCATCCAAAATTACATAGATTGCTTAAACTGTATCTCGTTGTGTCGCCAAGACAGCCTCAGTCGGGACCCAGCTACTTCCAGAGGTTACATGCACCCGGGATCACTGCTGCTGGGGACACCCAGGCGCACTTCAGCTACCTCCTGTGACTCCTCACCACCTACTGCTCTCATTGTCTCTGGGGTGGGACAACAAAACCATTACATTGTGCTTTGTCATAAGTCTAACTTTTGTTCTCAGAAATGCAAATAAAAAACGCTTACCGTGTGTCGTCTCGGCCATGTCTGTGTCTCCCTCTTTCTCAGACCTCACCCCACACATGCTTGTTCCAGAGCTCCGATGTGCCCTAACTGGCTCCGGTAGCAGACACGCTCTTTCGATGCACTGCAATTCTTTTTTTTTATGATCACTTTCAAATCGGACCACTTTCAATTTCGAGCACCGTCCTGTTTGCAGCACTTACTTCATTCACAGCATTCGTTACCTGTTGCCTTTCTTTTTGCTTGTCACCCCACTACTGTGACCACCAACAAGCACACCATTTCACCCACAAGCACATCTATTTCGGTTTCTGAAAACCTTCTCTTCTTACTTTTCCCTCAGTTGCCATGATGCCATTTTTCAGGTGTACATCGGAGGCAAGGTTACATGTGGAGGGCAGAATATGCAGCAAATCCACGTGCGATATATAACATGTATATTGCTTGCAAGTGTACGTGCACACGTTTTCATTAATGTGACATTTTCTTTGCGAACGTCATTTTCATCGTTCTACGCAAAATTTTATAAATGATACCGCAGGTCCCTGAGCCCCTAGTGACCAAGCCAAAGGTGAGGAAAGATGGGGGAAGACACCTCGGGAGGAACCAAGACTCAAAAGGGGAACTGGTTGAGTCAACCTGGAAAGAAAGAGAAAGAGAGTCTCTATGGAGATAACTCACGAAAGAAGGCCTTTATGTATGAACTTAAACACTCTTGGACAGATTGGCCATCCACAGCTAATGGAGTTGGTACAATTAAGAGTCAATAGAGCCGAGGGGCCCTGGGTTCAAATCCTAGCTTCAGCATACCACCACTGGGTTCCTGAGCAAGACCTTAACCACAAGTTGCTCCAGGGAGACTGTCCCAAGTAATTATGGAATGGAAGTTGCTTTGGATAAAAAGTGTCTGCTAAATGCCATAAATGTAAATATGAAAATGCTCTTCTCCCTGCTGAAGCTTTCATAATTCTGGGCACGAGAATATAGCTGAGTAAATGGAGATGAGCACGGCAGTTCATAGGAAGAGATGAGTTCATGTAGGTATTCAGGTGTGAGGCCGTTCAAGGCTTCATACAGGAGCAAGAAAAAGCATGTGAACCTTTTGGAATTTCATGGTTTTCTCCATTAATTTTTCATCAAATGTGATCCTATCCTCATCTAAGTAAGGATTATTGACAAATACAATGTGCCTAACATAATAACACAGGGAAATGCTGATCGTTCATGTCTCTATTGAGAACAACAAAAAAACCCTCATTGTGCCAGTGGAAAAAGTGTGTGAACCCTCGAGTTAATGACCTCAAAAAGGCTAATTGGAGTCATTCAAACATTTGAAGTTTGCGCTGCATGAGAATAATACACTTATGTGAAATATGCCGTGCCAAAATGAACTTTCAGAGGATCTATGATCAAGAATTGTTGATTTTCATACAAATGGAAAGGGTTACAAAGTGATTTAAAAGACTTTAGAAATTCACCAGTCTACAGGCATATGATCCACAAATGGAGACACTTTGGGACTGTGGCCACCGAGAAGTGGGTGCCCAGTCAAAATGACCCCAAGAGCACATCAAAGACTCATCAACGAGGTAAAGAAACAACCCTGACAGCCAAAGAGTTAAAGGCACCATTGGAACGGGCTCTGTGTTCATGAGTCTACAGTACATAAAACATTGGACAAGCAGGGTGTCTATGGCAGGACACCACGGAGGAATCCACTGCTTACTAAAAAAAACATTGGTGCATGCCTGAAGTTTGCGAAAGAGCACATCGACACTCCATGGTGGTACTGGCAAAATGTTTTGTGGACTGATTAAACTAATACAATTATTTGGAAAGAAGCACTACATTTGGCATAAAAAGGGCACTGCACATCATCATGAAAACATTATCCCAACTGTAAAGTGTGGTGGACGAAACACCATGATTTGGGCCTCCTTTGCTGCATCAGGGCCTGGCTAGCTTGCAATCATTGAGGGCAAGATGAATTCCTAAGTGTATCAAAAATTTATTCAGGATAATGTGAGAAGTTGAGTGATGCAACAGGACACTGACCCAAAACACCAGAGTAAGGCCACAATAGAATGGCTTCAGAAAAACAAAATCTGCCTTTTGGATTGGCCAAATCAGAGTCCAAACCGCAACCCAATAGGCATGCTATGGAATGGCTTGAGGAGAGCCATACACATGAGATGTCCAAAGAATGTGACAGAGCTAAAGTAGTTCTACCAGGAAGAATAGGCTAAAAACAATGTGCAGGTCTATTCCACAGCGCTTGCCCAAGGAGGGTCAACCACTTATTAATTCCAAGGGTTCACATACTTTTTCCACCAGCACTGAGTTTTTAATGGTTGTCAATAAAGACATGAAAGATTTAAAAAATACTGATTATTTTAAGGACATTATATGTCAGATCACAGTTTATGAGAAATGTATGCAGAAAACCATGAAATTTCAAAAGGTTCACATACTTTTTCTTGCCACTTTTGAGGGCTTGATGTATGACAGAAAAAATAATACCTTGAAAGAGGCAGAACCGAGACTAGTTTGGCTCTTTTGGTTGCTATCCCAGTTAGAGGCTTGGTAAGCTTGGTGTGTATGGGACAGCCTGGTATCATCTCAGTCCAATGTCTGTCTCTGTCTATTACAACTGCAGGACAATGCACAAAGGACAGCTTCAGTGGACAACACAAAGGCTTAATGAAAACAGCAAGTCACAGTCAGTAGCAAGAATAGAGGTCCGTGTGGGGCTGTAGCTTTGCTGTTTAGGATTTGATAATTACAGCAATTGTTTGGTGAGGTAAATATCAACATCAGTAGGCATTGCATGAACTGCAAACCTAATTCATCACACACTTGCCTCAAAGGTTTTCCTGTGTAAATCCTGCGTAGTCCTAGGAGTTAGTTTAAATCTCTGTCCGGAAAATGGCCTAAGTGTCAGAAATCACATAAGACACCAAGGTAGTGTGTGATTTGTTTCTTAAATCAGAGTTTTGGATATCAGATCTTAAGTGACAAGCAACCAAATCTGACTTGTATGGTCAGATTGTTGTTTAATTTTCTCATGTATTCACTTTTGTTGCAGTAATGAAGGATGCATGAGCACATTGATGTTTATGCAAAAATATATATGCAGCACATTCTGACATCAACAACCACCACTGTTGAATGACAAAAAAGATACATGAAATCTGATCTGACCAGTCAAACTTGTTGCAAAAGATCTTTTTTTAATCAGATTTGAAAGGGCCCACAGTTGTGGCTTAAATCAGATTGGATAAAACTGAGACCATGCAGGCTGTTTGTAGTAAATTGTACCAAAGACATGATTTAGGACTTTAAAATTCTCTGAGACTTGACTGGGTGAAAACTAGAAGTGGAAATTGCCACAGAAGTGACAGTGTGATGCTATCATGATATTCCGACCATGATACAATGTTCTTGTGATTCTTTACATTTTACAATACATCAAGTGTTGTGATTTGACATATCTGTGATCAATAGCGATTTATTTAGCCCATATTTTATTAAAATGCATCATAAGTCATTAGGGAATTAACACATAGTTCATCTCACTTGAATCTTTCCATTCACCTCCTTTCCACCTTTGCACTATAATGTAACACTATAATGTTGTGTCAGAAATATTGAAAAATATTTTTCTTCCACCTTTAGTTAAAGAGTGTGTCCCAAAGGGTATAAAAAATGGACTTGATTGAAAAGGCTGTGCAGTTGTTTCTTCCAGGTGGGAAAAGTTCAGAGGGGAGCCTTATTGATTTTGACCTTGATTTAACTGACTTTCAGCAGCGTTCCTTAGATAATAGCATCACAGTTGGAGAACTGTGTGAAAAGACAAAGTTACCCCTCTTACGGTTCTATTTAACAACCAAGAGAAAAAATACCAGTGATGTAAATCTGGGGAAGGAGGATAGAGAGATGACTGCACAAGAAGGTGATAAGACATCTGACAGACCTGATTGCCACTCTTCAGACACTTCAGTAACAGATGTAGATGTAGAGACAAATACTTCAGATGTAATTTATATTGGAAGCAGCACAGTGTTTGCAAATGCAGGCAGTGAGAGTGTTTCACTTCTAAACACCAGTGTCAACCCATCCAGTTTGTTTATAACGAATCAAGTACATGTTACACGACAGCCCATGTTATACAATTTGTTAAATGTATGACTGATTAATATTTCATATAGCAAGCAGTATATACTTTGTTCAGGAGCTGTTATTTACCATTTGTGCTCACAATAAAAACCTGCATTTTTGTATTATGTGAGTTATGTGAATAATAAATAGTAGCTGATTTGATTATTTAACTAAGTTCTTACAAATAGTCACTGTAAGGTCAACAAAATGTTTTATTATATATATAATGTTTTATTATATATATTTCACATACAAACAGTAAGTATAATAGTATTTGTCCTAAAATGAAACAAACAGCACTCAAACAAAAACACATTTCTGAAATGTTACACATGTCCAAAAAAATTTAATCATTTAGATCCAGTTCATTGTTAGGCAGCCTTCTGAATTCAATATACAGGTTAACTGTTTCAAACACATCATTAGTTAATTGCCGATAATACTCTGACATTAGGTCCACACAGATTAAACAAGAAACACATCTTCATCACATGGGAAGTCCTTGAACATACACACCTCAAGGCAGACTTGAACCTTCTCCGGGTCCACAGAATGCAAAAGGTCTCTGCCTCCATACAGTTGAGGGACTGCATACATTATGGAAGGACATCCATGAGGTGAACGCGAGTTGTGAACTTGACGAACTCGGTGATCATTCCAAGTCAGTACAATCTCATGAATTTCTGCCTAGGAGGCAAATAATATTCAGTGAGACAGAGTGTATCTATATGTGTGTGTATATATATATATATATGTAGGAGTGACAGAGGAGTTCAAGGTGGAGGTGGGACTGCATCAAGGATCGGCTCTAAGTCCCTTCTTGTTTGCTT
>JBBIGA010117903.1:0-10157 GCA_037576975.1 Alestes dentex | reverse complement strand
TCTCAGCCTCTGAAAATCTCACGGCTCAGCTGGCTGTGTGTAGAGAACAAACAGTTCGTTTTTGTTTGCTGGGTTTTTTAGTCAAGTGTCCTTGCAGGTTCCTAAGAACAACATGTAATTCAAAGGTCTGAAATATTTTTCCGTTGCAATAATTTAAGATGGTTTTAGCTACATTGGTTTAAAGTTTTCTGTATGTCTGCAAACTCAGCATATTCTCTTTTATCTGTGGTTTTTACTGTGACCAGTCTCTGAAGTCTCTAAAGTCAGACAAAATCTGTTTTATGCATTTTAAATTAAAATGAACAAAATGATCTGTAACAGAAATAGCAGCCAAAGTGCATAAACTAGAAAAGTGCTTCTCAGCCCTGGTCTTGGAGGCCCCTCACATACTGGTATTTCTCTGCTTAAGACTTTAAATATTTAAATCACAATCCGAAAATCAAGCCATTCCAAAAAATAAATAAATAAAAATCAAAATGAAATGAACTGTTAAATTGTTTTTTCCCCCCTTCGGCTTTATTTTATGGAATGAAACACAGAAGGTGACATATTTAATCTTTTAAAGTTCTGAGCCAAGAAACTAAATACCTGATATGAAAAATAAACAAATTTGCAAAGTACTATATACTCACAAAGAAAAAATACACGTATTATAAAATATTCTAAAACACACACGAGAGAAAGCATGTTTTATATACCAGACGAGGTCTAAAAAGGGTTTTAAAGGACAAACGGGTGAATGCCATTCAGCATCCTGCTGGTCCTTACCATTCCGCCTGTCCTGTCTTACACCGTCCTCTGCTGGTAAAAAGACATTGTTGCAGATTGATTTCATCTTCAGAGTTTACTTGAGACGAAGGCAGACGTTTATGGAAGATTGTAAGCACAAAAATTCAAATGGAAATTAATTTTACAATTGATAATTCAATATTCAATCAGGGCATGCACTTGTCTACCCAGTATTCAATCTGAGCATGTAATTTGAAACTACGTTTTGCAATTGGCAATTCAATGTGCAAAGTGCTGATGTAATCCTTAATTCATTCTTTTTGTACAAAAAAAAAAAAAAAATTCAAATTCACAATATTTTGTATAAAAATAGGATAACTATTCACTGAACTGCATTTCGTTTTGTCATTGTTTTTGCCCCTTTACTCAAATGGCAATTCATTTTGCAACCGTCAATTCAATATCCAATCTCTTTATTCAAATGCAATAGCGCCCCCAGGCGACTGCATTGCATGTTTGGGAGAAAAACTAAATTGACAATTCCCAACTGTCAGATCACTCATCAAGGCGGGCCTTTACTAACGACGTCACTTCCTTGTTCATGGCCTCACCAGAATCAGCTCAACTAAGTGATTTGTTCATTCAAAGCAGTGATTGCCAAAGAGTGGGACGTCAGAGACCTGGGGAAAGTCACACAGAACTAATGTTTAACATCCGAATCATTTTCACATCGGTTGTGTTAGCAAACGGTTCATTCACTGCCGTCAGAGCCTTAGAGGATAAAATGGACAGATATTTAACAGGTACATAAAAGGTAAACAGGTAATGCTTCTGCGAGAAACGAGGCAAGTGCCGATGACCGGCAAAAAAACAAGACGAAGGGAAACATGACGGAGCACATCTTGCTCTAGATTTCACGGAAGAATATGAGGAGAAACCAGTCTGTATTTTATGTTTGAAAACAGGCAGCTGACTGTATGAGACCCAGCAAATTAAACAACATTCTGACATTTTCCACTAAATTGCTTAATAAGTTTGCGCTTAAAAAAAGGCAAATTAAGAAGAATTTGCACTTTGCCAGAAATGCAACTATGAAGTTCAGTCTGTAAGGTCTCTAAGTGTCGTCTTAACGTGAAAGCTGTTTTTTTTTTTTACTGCTAGACTTTTTTTGTGTGTGTTGTTGGGGTGGGGCGTGGAATAATTTCTTCCTGCCAAGTGGCAGGAAGTTAAACCAGAAATAGCTGTTCTCCCTGTCAATTTTTACCCTCTAAGGCTCTGACAGCGGAGAATCAACAGATTATATACAAAGAACTGCCGTTCTCTCTGAATGAGGAATAAGGCTAGAAGGTGTGCACAGTAGAAAGCAGAATAGTGTCCTACACGTTCTTAATACCTAAAATAGCTGCAAGAATGTGTTTAGAGTAAAATACACAGAAATATTGACATCCATTGGTTCTGAGAGCTACTGGCTGCACTCAGCCTCACACCTTCTTGTTATATCATCATGTCCTATATTTACATTTACATGTAATATACACGGCTATATGACTGGCCGATCTCTGTCACATTGTGAAATCTGTAGTTATCATAGCAAATAAACAGAAATAAACCACATTCTGTTGTCTGTGTAAAACGTTTTGATTTCAGAATGAATGTAAATCGCATGTTTCCTTCCTAAATGTCATTTATTTTGATGTCTTGACAACAAAGAGACAGCTAGCAGTAAAGGATGAAATCCACTTCATTCAGTGTTTTAGATGGAATTTTCATTACCACAGCTCCTGCATCATAATCTAACATTTTCCCATGTACTTTAGTGTGGGCACGAGTCTTGAACAACACCAACGTACTACACACAGCAGAGAGGAGCTCTTTTCAATGTTTAACATCTCTAAAAAAAATTTTTTTCCACATTTAATGACCCTAATTTATTGGGAAACAACTTAACACAATATGTTTGTGAGAATAATTATACTGTTTAATTTGTTGAAGTGCACACAAAACTTTGAAAGTGGCAAGTAATAAAGAAGTTCCTTAACATTAAAAAAAAATTCTTAGCTTGGTCTTATTAAATAACTTCTGTAAAAGTTTTGATTCAGTACAATTATGTCATACTCCTAAGAAAGAATCAAATAACAATGAAGAGGCCTTATAGGTAAATAAATCCAAGAAATCTTAGACAATTAAAAATGACAAAAAAAGAAAAATAACTTTTTTTCTCGTAAAGTAAGCTTCATTGAAGATAAACAGTTACATTGAATGTCCTATTTTGTCTGGTTTTCTTTAGTCTTTTTTAATCATTTTAATCATGGTATAAACCTTGCTTGCGGAAACCTATACCAGGACTTAAGGGCAAAATATTTGACCCTTTGCTGAAGGCATTAAAACAGTGCCAGTAAAAACGTATCACAACTATTTGAGAATGTGTCAAACACACAGGAATAATTGACAAAATGATGAATATATGCAACAGAGTTTATTTGCTCATAATTTAATTTGACAGTATATACAGATTAGGAGAGACAACTCTTTAGACATTGTTTTTTTTTTTTGTTTAACATACTGCATGGGCATATGTATGTCATGAATCCCCCCTTGTCCCCAACAAAGGCAGGCGTGTGCGCAAGCTTCCATGCTGGTAACGTTTCTTTATTTTCAAGATTCAAAACAAAAGGCTCGATACTTCAATATAAAAAACTTCAAAATAAACTTAGATATATAACCAACAGTCCTCAGCCTTGACAATGTACAAATTTACACACCTATCTTGGATTTTTCACTTAATATGTATTCATAAACATGAACAAAGATGCTTAAAAAAATTGATAGAAAAAAAAACTTTTTGCTGGTTTTGAGGGGTTTTTTTTTCCCCCCGCTGTACATTTGGAATTGCTACCCCATTTCTAAATCTCCTCTAACTAGGCCCAGTACATTTGATGCTAACTCAGTGAGTATACTGAACATGTACTATTGTTTATGTTTTTGTACAATAAATATTTACAAGAATCTTCTAAAAATTACAGACTAATTTCTGACAAATGTGAGGAACATAAGTAAAATACAATATACATATACAAAATAGCACATATACAAAAGAGTTTGGTTGTTTATAATTTGATTTGGCTGAAGTAGTTTACTAACCACATTACTTTACTAAATAAGTTTAACGATGAATAATCTTTAGTTTAAAATTTCAGCATTTGAATTAAGTACATAACCCCGTGGTGCTGTGCTCCTGCTCTTTTATTGACTCGTCTGCTCCACAATTCAGTATTTGATATACGTATACATGTCAGATTCCTTAAAAATATATACTACAATAATATTTAAAAGTTAATACAAGTGTAACCCCAGAGGAAGTAATACTGTGTTTCTTTTCTGGACATCAAATTCCTATTTATATAGGAAATATATTCTGATGCTCTGATTGACCCTGCGATGGATTGGCGGCCTGTTCTCCATTTTCGGACCTTGGTTAGGATAAGAGGCTCAGATAATGGATGGCTGGATGGATAAATATATGGATGAATTTTGATGCTCATTGCTAAAGCCAAACTGCGTCAGATAAGGCTTCAGTTTGGAGGTCACAGCATAATCATTGCGGGGCAGCTTCTTCATAAAATAAAATATGGCATAGACAGATGTCTTGAAGCCCCATGTTTCTACCATCAGATCTGCAAGGTCATGTCTCTCCTTTTTCTCCAGTTTTCCTTTGGGTATGGGCACAATGCATGGAGGATTATTCATGTACGATCTCACCTTTCTCAACTCATCATCAGATAGCTCTTCTAGCAAATCAAACAAAGACGACTTCCAGTTTTGCTCTGTTAGGAAGGACTCTCCTAGGAATGAAAGATTACCAGTGCAAGTTAAATGTTTGAATTGCTTCTACTTCCAAAGTTTCCTCCCCCAAGTATGTCCATACAAGTGTTCACATTATTTCAGTCTGGTTTTCTTGACAGTGTTGAGTCATTTTAAACATCTATCATTTATGTATTTGCTGTACAGGTGTACTATTGCTTCTGTTTATCCAAGATTATGCTCTGAGTCACTGAGACTTGCTGAATATCTAGTGGTCACCAGTTACAAATTCTTCTCACAAAGACCAAGATGCGGCTTACCTTTTGTAATGTTTCCATCTTCAGCTTTTATTTTACGTGCCTCATTATCTAATGAGACACAAAAACAACATTAAGACCCACTTTCTGACACACAAGGTATTTACTTTGAAGGTCTCAGAGTACTGATCAAGATTCATTCCTGTCCAAGTAACATATCATAGCAAATAATATACGTAAACTGCAGTATCTTTTACATTCACCTTTGAGAATCACGCGGCGATTCCATCTGGTTCTCAGTTTTCTCCCTTTCTCACAAACCTTAACTCGGAGATCAGATACTTCACGCCCAAAGAAAAGCTCAAAGGCAGAGTGATGATCTGGATCACTTGTAGCATGGAAAGAGTAGGTCTGGAAAGCAGAAAATTGAGTGTAAAATACATTAGCTTGGATAGTTTGGAAGGTAATTTTACTGCAAATGCAAATGTAACTCAGTCGTGGAGATATTGTGTATAGTTTTTTTTCTTGTGTCAACATACCTTTGGCTGAACCTTGTATCTTGAAAGACTGGAACTCAAGCAATATTTTCCCTTTTGTCTTAAAATGCAGTCTGAACTGGTTTTAATGGGTCTGTACTCTAGATGCTGCTTCTTTATCTATAAAGAGAAAAAGTGAAGTGAAGATATGAAAAGACAAACAAAGAAACACCTGTCCAAATGTCGGGTATGAATTTGAATCTTTTTACCTCAGTGGCCGAGACATTTCGAGACAGAAGAAACACCCAGAGTCTCTGTTCAATTGAACTGATCTGCTCAAGGAAAAGCAGGACTTGTCCCCGGACATAACGCGTCATGCATCCCTTTCTACGAACTGTTCCAAAATGTGAGAGACCACTGATGTTAACAGTCACGTGTGTGCATGTTATCTTCACTGGGGTCAGGATGTCCATTATCCCATCGTGTATATGAGCAACAGCAATGTCTCCCAAATTATCAGCTGTTATGAAAGAATTAAATTAACATGAAAATAGGAATATTCCCTCGGCTGGATTTTGTACTAAGACA
The DNA here is from genome assembly GCA_037576975.1 of Alestes dentex. Lineage (NCBI taxonomy): Eukaryota > Metazoa > Chordata > Actinopteri > Characiformes > Alestidae > Alestes > Alestes dentex. Next base: position 4,306 of record JBBIGA010117903.1, on the reverse strand, counting down.
TAAAAGTCTGTTCCTTTTATTGCATCCAGTCAGTGTGATATTCAGTGAAAGGAAACAACTATGTTGATACATATTTTACGTAGCATATTTTCTTTGCGTATGTCTGCTTCAAATAAACATGCAATGTCTTTGGATTTTTTTTACTGATAAATATAAACAAAAAATATGAATCCATAAACATAAACAAATAGATTTAAAAATGAAACTGTTAGTGAAACAAGTATTCAGGCAACAGAAATTCATACCATTATTTTGTGGCAAGGCTGTTTTGAATATTTGGCATTTTGCAGCATTGTGGTGATAGACTTGAGGGTCCAATTATTGATTAACGCTATTTCTGATTCAATCATATTCATCCCATCAGTGGCTCAGTCATATTCCTGACTCATTCAATTGGTTTCGCTCTCTGGCTAAGGTCTCTGTAACCCATTCCACAAGGCTAAATATGCCCTTTACTATCACACGGTACATTGCTCCATTCATGTTTGATGCTACATAATGCCTCAGTGCAATTTGCAAATAAGCAGCCCATGTCATGATGCTTCCACCTCCCACTTGCTTTTGTTTATTGTCTGAATATTTTATTTACCTATCAGCTCCTTAAGCTTGTATATACATATTCTTATAAATACTAAGTCAACAGGCATGAATATATTTTAAATGGAAATATACACTCGAAGTTTACCAAATAACATTACCAAAAGGTGTCTGAATATTTGTTTCCCTTCACTCTATGTAGCCAAGGTTACTTAGTTTCAAGGTCAGATTAATCAGTACTCATTAAAGTACAACCGCTATTTAGACATTTAGGCTACTAGTTTGTATATGTATATACAGGCGAATATTTAAATTCTACATTGAAGGTAAAGTGACATATGTACAGTTGAGATGCAGCTGCCTGGTATCTCACCCTCTGTTTCACAGTGTGGGAGATGGAGCAGGTACATCTCCCCTTTAGGAGTTTGGATGTCATATAGGGGTCCAGCAGGTTCATAGTCATTTTTGGAAAAATGACACATGTCCCAGGGGACCACTCTGTACTCTATACATCCTCTACCCTTCATGCCAAGTATAAGTTCTGTTGCTCTGCACTGGAACTCTCCACCAATTTCACAATCAAATCTGCAATTGCAAAAGACAAAAATAGGGCTCACATTTCATTTCCAAGAAATAGTAGACACCTACAAAATATGATTTTCCATAAGAGGTTATGAGGGCAAACAGTCTTGATTTTGTACTTTATGTTAAAAAAATATGATACTGAACTTGGTTGGTCAAAAATGTCTGGAGATGCTAACCAAGTTATCTACCTTCTTCAGTCATTTGTATTTAGAATATAAGATAAGTAGTAAACAACTGATTAAAAATACCAGATAACTTAAAAACCTAACCCGCCGGGCATCCTATACTAGACATGCAGCTGGAGAGCGGAGCCCCACCTGCTAACAACCAGGGGTGATACTCTCTTATGACGTTCAGATAAATAGCAAATGAACAACTAGCTGCAAAACCTAGCTCACTTGCCAGATTAGTTACTGGATTTGCAGAAGAGTCAAATACAGTGGAAACAAATCCCGACCACTACATCGTAAAAGAAATGTAGAATGTCAGAGTATATGAATTTGAGCCACAGTGTATATGTAAACATGGAAGTATCCTCGTGTATTACCTGTAGACTATTTGGTAATCTTGAATAGATATCTCGGGGTCAAACATGGCCACAGTAGTTATTTTCTGTCGATGATACAGAAAGAAAGAGACTGAACTGAAAGCATCAGTAAAACTGCTTTGTCTACAGGCAAAAGCAAGAATAATATTCTATCATTCAAATATCTTTCCAAAAATGTTCTCTGTTCAGTGGAAAATGTCTAGTGGTTTTAGGTTCCATACGCTAGTCATGATCTCGGTTGATGCCTTCATCATAACTACAGGCTCAAAATCATGTGTGTCAGGAAACTTTGAATGATGTCCTTTTTCTGTATCCACATGCATGGCCCAGTTATTGCATATTTCTGGGGAGACAACTACAAACATTGAGGAAAATGTAATTACAATGTGTTAGGACCATGTTTATGCTCACACAACATAGAAAGTACTGTAACAGTATTGTTTTTTTTTTCTTACCTTCATTGTGTGGGTAGTTCATAAAAAATCTCACTAATCTCATATCCATAATGTGATTGTTGAAAATGCTGTGGAGAGAAAATGCACCAGAACTAAATATCAGGTGTTTGAATAGTATGGGCAATCACCATTTTACTCACCAATAAAGAGAATATACTCACTGCACAGTCTGTGACCTGACTACAATTTTCTGTAGGCTCTTTGCCCCAGTGTCAGTGATGTCATTGTCACTTAGACTGTTTAAGAAAAAGACAAAATTGGATGTGGTATTGTTGATGATGTAGCATTGGGTTAAAGTGTGTGTCTATGTGTGCATGTGGGGTGACAAACTTACTTCAGAAGTTTCACTTTGTGAAAATATGGGAGCAACAAGTCCAAGCATGAATCAGTGAGCCTGCAGTGACTGAGGTTGAGAAGAGTAAGACCTTCAGAATACTCCAGGACCAGTGCTAGTGCCTCACAGGTACAACAGTCCAGAGGGGTGTGACTGAAATCTATTTCTTTTCCAAGGGCACTGGAAAGGGCTCTTGCTCTGCTCAAAGAGTTACTTTCCCCACCACACTGAGGCAGTGACATGAGCCGAAGGAGTTGCGACTTGTCTAGGCTGTTTGACAGACAAACAGGACACATGTTTTTAAGATAAGGGCAAATTAATGGTTACCTGCTAAAATGTTGCATCTACAGGCTTGAGGTTATTACTCAGTAATTAAGTGCAAGTTACTATTTACTTCCCTTAAACTGTAATGAGATTATTTTACTAATTACTTCCTGGAAAAAGGAAAAAATATATATATATCACACCACTCTTTACTTCTACATCACACTGTAAAACCCAAACAAATCAAACAAAACCCAATCAGATCTACAGTAATTGGAAAATACATTGGAAAATTCATTGCTGTGCTTTATATAATTTACTAATTTTGTAACATAAATATTAAGGTAAATTCAGCTACATTTCCATATAAAAACGAAATAGATTTTTTGGTACTGTGTAGACAAACACAAAGAAAGTGCGTCCTGGGATGGTGAAACGCCACTGTACTCAGAGGCGGGAGGTTTGAAAGTAGCCAATCCAACAACGCTACTCATTTCTCCTTGCTGATTGGCTGTAGCCGTTCGACACAGCGGCAGTCCAGAATTTCCCCTGTGGAGCGTCTCGAGTGTTTTCGTGTTTTTCGTTTTGTTCCTCTTAAAGCCCTGTATTTTTTTTACTGTAAATTAAATTCATTTATTACTGTATTTACCTGCTTATACCAAAGAAAATGACAGCGCATACGAAAGATAACACCCGTGCATGAATTACGGTGCAGTCTATACAGGGGTAATATTGATATTTTACATTCTAGCACTGCGGGAGATCAGTGTAAACTGTACAGTACAAATACGGGTTTACCTCTACATTTTCTTTCAGGGTAATGAGTTTAAAATGAAATGAAAGTGTTTTGGGAGCATAGCTGGGGGTATATTTAGGGTTTACACTATAAAAATAGGCATTTTTAAGCTTTTTTTTTTTTTTACCACATCACAACAGTGCATTTTTTCACTAAACGTGGGTGCTCTTGGAATGTAAGCCGGGGTTTACTGTATGTTCGTATAAATACTGTATATTCATATAAAGTGTACAATATATGGATACATTTACAAAGTAGGAGACACTACATTCTTGCTGCTATTAATGGAATCCTAGTGCTGGTAAATTTATAAAAAACTAAAAGATTTAAATCAATCAAATTCTACCATTCGCTATTAATTTTCACTGAACAGACCATTGAAATGACAAACCATTTTTACAGTGAAGATGAAGTGCAGAGGTATGGATGATTCTGCCAGGTTTTAACATGCCAGCTAACAGTGTTTAGACTGGTTAATGTCTGGTAAAGTCTGTCAGCATTTTTGTGCACATTGCTTCCTAACCATGTTGCCACATGAATGATAAGAGCTACCCTCAGATTTAAATCAGATACAAATAGCAGCAGTTAGTTTCTCATAACGACAAAACAAATCTCTAACTTAAACAGCGCATTAATAATCATGACACCCTCCTTGCCAGAGCTATGGATGTGCTCACCCTTGATGGTGGTAGACCTTAGTCAGGTCTCTAATTAGATGATTTTACAGTCTGGTTGTGGAGGGGATTTTTTTTTTTTTTGGGGGGGGGGGGGGGGTTTTCCCTGCCCTT
>JBBIGA010117902.1:0-10157 GCA_037576975.1 Alestes dentex | reverse complement strand
CTCCAAAACATCTAACATGAGCTGTCCCTCTGATATACTCATTCCTGATCCTATCCATCCTCGTCACTCCCAAAGAGCACCCGCATGTAATGAAAAAACGCGTTGTTGTGATGTGGTTAAAAAAATGCCAAAAGATGCCTATTTTTATAGTGTAAACCTTAAATATGCCCCCAAATATGCTCCCAAAACAAATTCTCATTTTAAACTCTGAAACTCTGATTACCCTGAAAGAAAATGTAAACGTATTTGTTCTGCACACTGAACTCCTGCGAAAACACACTCCACATTTATATTCTGCTCACACTGCATCCCTGCAGAATGAGGTCAAAAGCACTGGCACATGTCCCTGCAAACCAGAATATCTGATATCTGAGACACGCACTTGCTCATTTAAAGACATGATGAAGCACCAAGTCTTAGAAATAAGGTGTACAAAGGCAAATCAGTTGGGATAATGATTCAGCACCAGGTATCTGTGTAATCCTACCAATCGATGTTAAATTGAATTAATGTGGAAAATTTGAAACTATAACTATAGTGTAACAATCCCACCACCGACCCTGCCTCTGCGGCCCAGTGGTACCTGCTAAAGCCCATGCCGACCGACCCAGAGCACTGGGGGTGGTCCAGAAGCCCTAAACCCTGGCTGGCGGGGTGCGCCATCCACACACCCCTGACATACTGCCCAGGTTTCACCCGCCTTCGAGTGGAAGGAGCCCCCACACGGGGAGCACCATCACGCTAGTCCAGCCCCCCGCCCTCCTGGTGGCCTGCGACTGGGTTCAATGCCGAACAGAGCAGGAAGGAGAGGCGGAACCCCAAATCCTGCAGGAGGAAGACAGCAGAGCATGCTCCTAGTTCACACCGAGGATGAAGCCGCGGATGCTGTGACAGAGGATGAGAGCCATTCCCCCAGCTAATCTCTCATCTGCTCTCTTCCAACAGGTGGCCAATGATAGCCAGGAGCAGAAGCGAGATGAATGATTGTGGAACTGTTGGAAGCAGGTGCACACTGTGGAGGGGGTGGACCAGGACCTGTCGACCAGACTCCTTGCCATCCACTTGACAAAAAAATGGCTTGCTGTATTACCGATGTAACTGCCGCAGCGAGCAGGTCAACCTCCTGGTCCTCCCCCAGTGTCAGCCTGTGAAACCACCTCCCATGCCCCTGATCCATTTACCGATTATCGAGGTGCCCTTGGAGAGTGTGGGACGGATTTCGTCGGGCCACTACCGAAGTCTGCCCGGAGACATGAATACATCTCAGAATGCAAATTTGTATACAAATTAACAAATTACACCTTGCACTATCCTGAAGCGGTCCACTTGCGTAAATCGACCTCCAAAAATATAGCAAAGGAGCTGCTGCTGAATGGTTAAACACCTGTGGACCCCCGTGTACCATCCACAGACAGCTTGGTGGAGCATTTCAACCAAGCACTGAAACAGTTTAAAAAGTAACAGATGAGAAGGGGAGGAATTGGGACCTGCTCCTCTCATATGGATTGTTCATGCTTCGAGAAGCTCCCCAAGCCTCCACCCTTTAAGCTCCTCTTTGGCCTGAGACAGCGGGGACTGTTAGACACGGCGCTAGACACACCAAATCCCCTGGGTGGATATCATCAACCGGCTAGGCTGTGCTCGCTTTATTTCAACATTAGACCTGATGAAAGGGTATTGGCAGATGGCCCTGCCACCGGAGGGGAGACCTAAAACAGTGTTCACTACCGCCACTGGCAGTACCGGTTGCTTCCGTTCTGTCTGCACGGTGTATAAATAAAGGTGTTCCAACCACTCAGCACCACCAGTATACTAATCACCGGCCTAATCATCTGGAATCATCTGCCACCTGTTATGCTTGAATGCTTCATATGTAGGTTACTATGTAGCTTAACAAACAAGGTTCCGGGACTGGACTGAAAATCCTTCAGGATGCATGGAGAACTTTTAAAAATACAAGAAAGTCTGGATCTTTGGTAGCAAAAGCTGCAGAAATAAAGGGTATCTCAAGATTATATTTTTATGCTCTATTCACATGTGGTTCATTTATATTTGGACTGTCAAAGTTAAAACATTAGTGTCATTGGTCATTCTCGATAGCATTATCATATTTTCCTTGGGGTTCCATTTACTGTAGTTCCAGGCTGAAGCCCAGATGCTTGTGGACTGTTGCTCTAATTGCATCTGCAACTGTTGTACTCTCTCTCAAAAAAAAGCTTTAAACTTTTTTTAAAATGCAACCTTCAGCATCATCAGCAGACTACTCTGGAAAGCAATCCAGGGGAACAAATGATAAATCGATGGGCAGCAAGCTAACAACGTTAAGAGCAAAGTGGAAAGCTCCAGTTCCTGTCAAGAGTCCATGAGCTGTATGAACAACACCATAAGGCTGTAATCTTTCATTAGAGTCAAGTGTGAGCAAATAAGACAAATGACAATATAAAACAATGCAATTAACCATGGTTACTGGAAGTTGTATCAGGCTTTGATTTTCCAATATATTTCATCCCAATAACAGTGTTTCTGACACGTCGACAGCGCAATGGTGACATAAAACCATAAAGATAATTGTTTAGTCCTAAGCACTGTACAATACAGAGGCTTTGGGCATTTTCCTGTTTTTGTGCTGGCTGTATTCTCGCTACACGCACAAATTGCTTAAGGATGAAATTAATCGAGGAAGTATAGTCTTCTTTGAGTTTTTTCTCTGCATTGTTTAGCCATGGGGTGAAAACCTAACCCAGCTAACCAGTTGATAGTTTGTATCTCCATTTTTGCTTTTTTTTTTCATGGACGGTAATAACAAAACAAAAAAACCCAATGGTCTCATTCCAAGTCTGCCAGACCAATCAAAAAGCAGTAGTGCAGTCAGCTCAGCTGCGGCCCACTTTCGGAGTGGTTCTTTGTGCCAGTGCAAAAATTATAATGTAGGATATCCCTTTACATACGTGTTTAATAGTTAAGATTACTTCCTGTGAGGGAATATCAATGTCTTGCTATGGTTTGCATGAAATAAATCAATAAATGAAAGAAAGGATTTTAAACATGTGGCAAATGAGTTATTACTGACACTTGAAGCTGTTACAATGGTAACATGGTTACCAGTCAACAGACACAGGCCTAGTTATGACTGACATTTCCAATTTGTGTGCCAGTTAATATACAACTGTCAGCAAAACCAATAACTTTGGGCTCACCTAACTCCTCGCTTCCTCTTCAGAACTGTCGGCTTTTTAAAACAATTGTGCTTTGCGGAAAAGAATCCATGTGAGAATATAACAAAAACACGCACACACAAGTGCAGCAGGTGAGAATAGAGCCACTGAGGATTACCTCCACCAGGCTGATACCTCATGGGGGCAAAGCGCAATCTCTTAAAGAAACATATCCAGAACAATCAAGAATAACAAGCTTCACTGCTTTCACTTCAACACAGACTGTCCTCATACAAACAAAAAAATGTAAAAACAGCACTTAATCTGCTAACAGCTTCAGCAGAACACAAACATAATGGAACATATAGACTTATAAAGAAATGATGGCACTACGGTTTTTTTATGATGAAAACTTTTATTCATTTTGGAGGTTAGTGTTTTTTAAACATAAAAAACTGATCTCCAAATTATATACACTTACATCCACCTTTAATAGTACAATAACACTCCCAACAACTAAGTGGGAAAATGATTTGGAGCTCTCTCCTAACCCTGATTTCTGAGAACAAATATGTAAAAACACTTTTACCATGACCACTAACTCAAACCTGCAACTTATACAATATAAAGTTATTCATAGAATGCACATCACTCAAAGCAAGATGTTCAAAATGGGACTGGTCGACATTGAGGTTTGTTCACAATGTACTTTAGGGAGCACAGACAACAATCTTCACGCCATCCGGCTATGCCAGCCCGTTCACTCCCTCTGGACCAAGGTCACTGAGATACTATCCACCATCCTGAGTTGTAGAATCCCAACATCAGCACCACTCTGTCTCCTTGGCAATACCTCCAATACACACCTCTAAATTCAAAAACCCCTTGCTGTCGCTAAGAAAGTAGTCCTCCAGAACTGGAAATCAAGGAATTCATGTCACATCACTCACTGGATCAACTTAATCTCAGAATACATCTCAATGGAAAAAAAATTACGCTTACCAAAGCAAGCATATATCCGCCTTTGAAGATATCTGGAAACCATTCATAACCTTTTTCAAATCCAACCAAACATAGTTTGTAACCGCGTATATTCCGTTTGACCAACTTCAGCATCTCCAACAGTAACTCTGTCACTTTGTCCTATCTTGTCTGTCCTGTCACTTGTCTGTCACTGTGTCTTGTATCTTGTCTGTCTCTTTGTCCTGTCCTCACATTATGGTCTAGTCCCACTATTTTATTTCATGTATGTCTGTCATTTGTCTTGTGCTGTATTTCTGCTTCAGGAGGTTATATATGAGCCCCCCTTTCTACATATGATACAAATGTGAATGTAAATACTGTTCAGAATATGTATAAAGCTGGAAGTAAAAAGAAAGTTGTCCTCCGAAGAGGGGGGGGGGGGGTGGTGGGGAAAAAAAAAAAAAAAAAAAAAAGAGAGAGAGATAATGGCACTGCAAATGAATATGAAATTCCCTATATCTATTAAGTAGGACCAATTGTAAAATATTATATTTTGATACTAATAAACATTTTGATACGACTGTCAGATCGTATGTACCCAAATCAAGCAGTAAAATCCTATTAATCCTATTACTACATAACAAACACCTGTTTCTCATATAAACTATAAATATGACTTTTAATCAAAGGTGCTGCCAACAGACTAGTCCTTCAGCAGACACTGTTTAATCAGACAACACTGTATCTGTCTGCTTTCTTCTCTCTCTCTCAACCTTGATCTTCCACACTTTCCATCACTCTTTGTCTTTCTCTTCTAATGTTGTTCATTCTTTTTGTTTCTGTCTCTTCTCACTTCTTTGTATCCATCTGTGTCTCTCATCCTCGTTGTCTTTCTTTCTCTGTCTGTCTCTATTTCTCTTCTCTCTCTCTCGTAAGGTGAGCCTAAACTGTCAGTTTATACTGTCCCTGTAAAAAATACCAACATTTTATCGTATACACATGGGCTTAGGAAATTATTTCTGAAAACATTTCACTCATTCCTCTCTCTCTCACGCACACACACACTGTGTTTACTGCGTTATCACTATAGTGGCTAGTTATTAAATATACACGGCTCAAAAAAGTAAAGGCAACTCTTAAACAACACAATGTAACTCCAAGTCAATCACACTTCTGTGAAATCAAACTGTCCACTTAGGAAGCAACATTGATTGACGATCAATTTCACATGCTGTTGTGCAAATGGAATAGACAACAGGTGGAAATTATAGGCAATTAGCAAGACATCCCCAGTAAAGGAGTGGTTCTGCAGGTGGTGACCACAGAGCACTTTTCAGTTCCTATGCTTTCTGGCTGACGTTTTGGTCATTTTTGAATGCTGGCGGTGCTTTCACTCTAGTGGTAGCATGAGACGGAGTCTACAACCCACACAAGTGGCTCCAGAGCATGGAGGCGCTACCAGGAGACAGGCCAGTACATCAGGAGACGTGGAGGAGGCCGTAGGAGGGCAACAACCCAGCAGCAGGACCGCTACCTCCATCTTTGTGCATGGAGGAAAAGGAGGAGCACTGCCTGAGCCTTGCAAAATGACCTCCAGTGGGCCACAAATGTGCATGTGTCTGCTCAAACGGTCAGAAACAGACTCCATGAGGGTGTATGAGGGCCCGACGTCCACAGGTGGGGGTTGTGCTCACAGCCCAACACCGTGCAGGACATTTGGCATTTGCCAGAGAACACCAAGATTGGCAAATTCACCACTGGCGCCCTGTGCTCTTCACAGATGAAAGCAGGTTCACACTGAGCGCATGTGACAGATGTGACAGAGTCTGGAGATGCCGTGGAGAATGTTCTGCTGCCTGCAACATCCTCCAGCATGACCGGTTTGGCAGTGGGTCAGTAATGGTGTGGTGTGGCATTTCTTTGGGGGGCCGCACAGCCCTCCATGTGTTCGCCAGAGGTAGCCTGACTGGCATTAGGTACCAAGATGAGATCCTCAGACCCCTTGTGAGACCATATGCTGGTGCGGTTGGCCCTGGGTTCCTCCTAATGCAAGACAATGCTACACCTCAAGTGGCTGGAGTGTGTCAGCAATTCCTGCAAGACGAAGGCATTGATGTTATGGACTGGCCCGCCCGTTCCCCAGACCTGAATCCATTTAAACACATCTGGGACATTATGTCTCGCACCACCCACCAACGCCACGTTGCACCACAGACTGTCCAGGAGTTGGCAGATGCTTTAGTCCAGGTCTGGGAGGAGATCCCTCAGGAGACCATCCGCCACCTCATCAGGAGCATGCCCAGGCGTTGTAGGGAGGTCATACAGGCACGTGGAGGCCACACACACTACTGAGCCTCATTTTGACTTGTTTTAAGGACATTACATCAAAGTTGGATCAGCCTGTAGTGTGTTTTTCCACTTTAATTTTGAGTGTGACTCCAAATCCAGACCTCCATGGGTTGATAAATTTGATTTCCATTGATAATTTTTGTGTGATTTTGTTGTCAGCACATTCAACTATGTAAAGAACAAAGTATTTAATAAGAATATTTCATTCATTCAGATCTAGGATGTCTTATTTTTGTGTTCCCTTTATATTTTTGAGCAGTGTATATCAATGTCAAAGTCAAAGTCAACTTTATTGTCATCTCAACCATTTACAAGTATTCAGAGAGACGAAATGGTGAAGCTTAGGTTCCACAGTGTACACATATTTTAACATACATAAGACATTGTAAACAAAACAGTGCAAATAAGAAGTATAAAATAAGGTAAGGGTGAGATTTAACCTGTCCTGAGTGCGTGGACAGCTCACTGTGCATATAAGTAAGACAAACATGGGCAACAATCGAAGGAATGTGTAAACAGTATAACCAGGATAGCCCATATAAACAGTGTAACAGTATAAAACGGCATGAAACAAGTGAAAATAGCAGCCTGAGTATACATTCTTAAAGGTTTGTGCGTTCCTAAAGTGTTGTGGAAACAGTATAGACAATATGACCAGTATATAGACAACATAAGTATACACAGTATAAACAATATAACAGTATGACCAAGCATAAATAACAGCTGAAGTACGGATTCTTTTTGTGCATTCTAAGAATGAACAGTATGGACATTTTAACCAGTAGACACAATATAGCAGTATCACCTAGTATAATAACCAGGACCCGCCTCCATCAGTACCTTATCGACACACTGGGCTGGAGGCAGAGCCTGAGCGTTTTCTCCTCCCTCGTGATCATCGGCATCATCATCGGCTTCACCTTCCTTCCACTCAACCCTAAAGGTCAGACATACACTTACCTATACACACACGCATATACACAGCCATGGAAAAAAGAAGAGACCTCTTTTCCCTTTGTTTCTGTTCACTGTTTGTACAGTTTGTAGCTGTGTGTGTGTGTGTGTGTAAAACGCACATGTGTTCTTTTCTGAACTATTGCAGTGTAGGTGTAGAAATAAGAAACGTCTCCATATGTGTTGTGAGTGCAGTAGTGTGTGTAGAGCAGCTTTTCTATGGTCTGTATTCCAGCAGCTTCACTCCTGATTCAGGTTCTGATGGATGAAACAGTCACACCTGCACACACTCCGCTCTTAACATCACTGTTTTAATTGTTGCAGGTGTAGAATAATGCAAGAGTGTTGTGTAGTTTAACATTTCCAAGGTCTAATAAATTATTTACATATATTATTTTTACATTTTCTCCAAACATTATTTTGTTTGGAATTTTGAATCATGCGTGGTCAATAGTGTATAAAACAATAGTGACCTGCATATTTTACACAGACACACTCCCACACATTATAAACAGCAATGTTTTCCCATGACTGTATATATAACACAGCTTACACGTTTATGTTAAAATAATATTTTGTTTAGGGTACAGTTTTTATATTGCTATGTCTTATAGGTTTTGTTCTGTAGGTTATGCTTGTTCTACTTCTCCACATTGCTGCTGTAACAATGCAAATTTCCCATGTGGGACTAATAAAGGGTTTTCTTTTCTTATCTCTTGTTTTAACAAACAGACCAGAGTGTCTCAGTACAGTTCAGGCTGTATTATTGGTGATTGGTGCCATATGTACCATTCCGTTTCCTCCAGTATCAGTAAAGTTTTCTGATTCGGATTCTGATTGGTGTCCCTCCAGGGTGGATGAATGACTTCACTGGACGTTATGACCTGGGCTTCGTGGTTGCGGGAGTCCTGAACGTGGCAGCTAGCCTCGTCCTGGCCTTCATCCCGCTGGCCAGGCGCTCGGCCAGACAGACCCGCAGGAGCATCATCAGCGTCACCATTGATGATGACACCCATGAGATCAGAGGGTGGATCAACGAGCTGCTCATCACTCCTGTAAGACTTCAGTGTGAGATCATGCCTTTACCTGCTATACTCCGAAATATGGAATTCTTATTAAATTATTATATCATGTTATTTTCCCTGCAGGTACACAGTGACGTATTCAAAACATCAGATGACCTTTTAGAAGCCGGGAAAAGTCAGTAAACTTTGATTAAAAATTCCAGGTTAGACCTGCACAGTATATCGTCTACTAATTGTTATCGTGATACTGGTCTCTGCAGTCCTGATATCGCAAAAGGCTGCAGTATGCAAATGAGCCTCTAACCAATCACAGTCATTCTGACAGGGTGAATTTTGTCTTTAAATAATGATTACATGGCAAACTGGCTCAGTGGTTACCATAAGAGACCACCAGTTTCCTTTAGATCCCACTAGTGAAACATCAAATGCATCCAGAGTTGGTCTCAGGTCACCCGTTCAACCATTAGGATCCTTTGCATTGTAATATCAACTAAAAGGAAAATACAACATACCATTCCTAACCACCTCTGATAAACCAGCAGGAAACAACAGAAATGTTTAATGAGATCTGTGATTTTTAGCTACCAACATAATCCCATACAAATATCCAACATAAAACCAGTGAACTACCACAGTCACCACCTTCTAAAGAGTCAATATTAGCAAAAATGCACTTAAATGCAAACCTGGGGTGATTGGATTGCAAACTTTGGAAATACATTATGCATGACAGACTTTTCTTGTTTAAAATTTTTGTTTTCTGGCAGGAGCATCCACCAACGACGTATGTGAAATGTTCCTTGGCAACTATTTTCCGTAGTCCTGAGCTGGACAACGGAATGCCCTCGTCATCAGTGTCCCAGGATCAGACTCTGCCGTCATCAGGCTGTTGCAGTGATTTTGGACTGTAATCTTCACTCCAAGCAATGAATAAAACAAAGTTAATGACCGTGATCTTATCTGTCTGCATTGTAATATCATTGTGTATACATATTGTATATATTGTATATATATATATATATATATTGGTGAAGTGATTAAAACTTATGTAAAGTGTCCATTGGTCACGCATGAACACACCACAGTTCACAGTGTGAAATTTTTCCTCTGCATTTAATCCAATCACTGAGGGAAGCAGCGGGCAAACAGGAACACAGTGATACCGTACACATGGGTGGTGCCCCAAGCAGTCCTGGGATTCAAACCCAGGACCTTCCAATCACAGAGGCAACTCCCAAACCACCAGGCCACCAGCTGCCTCACTTATGATCTTGTTTCAATGTTACCTGTTAATGGGAGGGATATAGTGGGCAGTCAGTTCTCGATGTGTTGGAAAAATATATGTCATTAGGATCTGAACCACTTTTAGCCAAACTGTGATGGCTGGACTGCTGGGCAGTACATGTTTGTTTACACTGGTAATGATGTCTGTTTAAATAGGTTTTTCGACATAAGTAAAGGGGCATTTGGCAGACGCCCTTATCCAGAGCGACTCATAATCATTAGTTACAGGGACATTCTTACAATGATTAATTACAGGGACAGTCTTACAGTCATCAGTTACAGAGACAATCTTACAGTCATTAGTTACAGGGACAGTCTTACAGTCATCAGTTAGAGGGACAGTCTTACAATCATTAGTTACAGGGACAGTCTTACAGTCATCAGTTACAGGGACAGTCTTACAGTCATTAGTTACAGGGACAGTCTT
>JBBIGA010117901.1:0-10158 GCA_037576975.1 Alestes dentex | reverse complement strand
AAACATATTATACAGGCAAACAGTAAGCCACTTATATCAAACAATGACCTTGACCTACAAAGTTTATGACAGTTATTAAAAAAATACTAAAAATAATATTAAAAAATTTGTTTAGATGAAAATCTAACTGTAAAAGTGTTTTTTGGCATTTCACTGAATGACATCTGATTTTTATTTCATGTTACCACAGGATGAAAAGATGAAAATATCTAATATTTATGAGAGATAAACTCACCTTGCTTTATGACCTCAGGAGTCTTCAGGGGTCCATTTGATGATGTCACAGACAGTTTTTTAAATGTTTTTAAAATGGCATATTGATCTCATGACACCGAATGACCTCTAATGAACCGAATATTTGGGACAAAGGTCTGCTAATGATTTTAATATCAAAACAAAACAATAACGCAAAGTGCTTTTAATACAACAACATATTATAAAAATATGCCTAGAAAGTCAAATAGTAATTTTGTTTGTTATTTTATATATTTATTTCAAGACGTACTAGTGATATTAAGGTTTGGACCATTACACTGAATGACAATTCTGGACTTCAGTATTTTATACATACATTTGCATTTTTTTTAATGTATTATAATAAAGTAGACAATGTAGTTTAACTGCATATGTTCAAAATGTATTTATTTCGCTTTTTTGTTAATTTAATGTATCCGGACCCCAAAAAAGGCTTGTCACGTCATTGACCCTTACGTACTTAACAAATATCAAACTGTGGAAAAGGTCAAATAAAATGGTCCTTATAGTCACACCACAGCACACAGTGTGAACAAAATTCTTTCTATGCATTTAACACATTTACCAAGTGAAGCAGTGGGCTGCCCGGGGAGTAGTGTGTGTGTGGACAGTACTTAAAGGTACCTCAGGGGTACCACTAGCAGTCCTGGCTTTCAAGCCTATAACCTTCTGATGGCTGGGGCAACTCCCTAATCACTAGGCCACCAGATGCCCCAAGTCTCGAACTTGGTTCAGAAACGGGTGTTTGAACTTGGTTCAGAAATGGAACGTTTTGTTTCAGAAACGGGTGTTCTACCCATTGTGCTACTGGGCAACATGTTTATGTTACATTTATGTTTACGGCATTTAGCAGACGCTCTTATCCAGACCGATGTACATCAGTGCTTAAGTAGTCTACATCTGTTCTTCATAGGTATGACCTGTAAAGCTATACTAAAATATTAAAGCTATGCTTTTTACCAAGTTACTGCCAGCTAAGTTACACACACTATAACAAACCCTGTCAAAAGAAAAAAGTCAGAGGTTAATACACATGTAAGGACAAACAGGTATTTTTAAATATAAAGAAAATTATTATAAGAGATAAACGAGAGGATTGGTTAGTCACCAAGGTGCTCCTTGAAGAGGTGGGTCTTCAGATGACGCTTGAAGACTGCGAGGGACTCTGCAAGAGGGAGTTCATTCTACCACTGGGGGGCCAAGTCTTCCTTTTCTGTTAAGCAACGGAGGCTCAATGCTTAAAGCTCTGAGAGGACGAGAAGTGTCACGCTGCTTGATTGGCAAGTGTTAAGGTTTTGAACTTAATGCAACCGGCCACAGGGAGCCAGTGAAGGTTCCATAGTAGAGGCATAGTGTGTGAGAATGTAGGAACATTGAAAACTAACCTTGCAGCTGCATACTGAATCAGCTGAAGTGGTCTCGTTACCTTCAGTGGAAGTTTAGCCAATAGAGAGTTGCAGTAGTCCAGTTTAGAGATTACCAGGGACTGGACAAGTAACAGTGTAGTTTCAGTGGTGAGAAAATGTTGGATTCTTCTGATGTTGTAAAGAAGGTATCTGCATGTCCTGGAGAGGTGGTCAATGTGCGAAAAGAATGACAGTTCTTCACCTAGCATGACAAGATTTCTTATCTGCTTTGAGGGGACAATAACAGAGTTTTCGAAAGAAACTATGAGGTTGCGGTTTGGTGATGGACTCCCCTTGATGAAAAGAAGCTCAGTTTTGCTTGGATTCAGCTTGAGGCGGTGGGCCATCATCCAAGAGGAGTTGTCAGCCAAACAGTCTGAGATGCAGGTCGAGACCTGATCATCACTGGAGGGGAAAGAGAGAATAAGTTGAGTGTCATCTGCATAGAAGTTGTAGGAAAAGCCATGTGAGGGTATTACATCCCCAAGAGAACCAGCATTGGGGGCCAGCATGCCATTGACATTGACAAATGCTTTTCAAACATGTTTCATTATCCAAATAGTCATATTGTTAATAGTGTTGTTGGATGCTCAATGCTTCCTGCTAGAGCTTGTTCCCTAAGGCTTTAAACATGTTCCATAAAGCTGTTTTATGTCACGACAGAGAGCAGCCGCTACACCAGTGTAGTGTGGTGGAAGAACCCAAACACAGAGTAGCGTGAGAGAGTTGGTAGACCACGCTCTTTTCCATAAGAATGCTCTGTAAATAAAGTTAGGATTTCCACCGGAATCCGCGTTTTCACTCACACACAAGGTATGACAAGGGCCAGAGTACTCACAGCATGAAGATCTGGAAGACGGTATGGCTGAGGATAATGACTCAATGACTGAGTCTGCATTACCTGGCTTATATATCATGTGATATGCTCATTTCCGGTTGCCCTTGCGTGTCACGTGTGTGCATGACAGTACACCCCCTCCAGGACCGTTGCCTGACAGACCCAGCAGGGAGGTAATCCCGGATCAAGGAAGGATCCAAGATAAACCGCCTGGGCACCCAAGACCACTCTTTGGGACCGTAGCTCTCCTAGTCAACAAGGTACTGAGTGCCCCGGCCCCTCCGACGCGAATCAAGGATGCGACAGAAGGTATAAACCAGGACACCGTCCACTATCCGAGGGAAAGGGGAGGCAGGAACCTGAAGAGACACAGGGGAACAGAAAACAGGTTTTAGACAGGAAATACGAAATACGGGATGGATCCAGAGTGCAGCAGGCAGCTGGAGCAGGTAGGTGACAGGGTTTATGTTGTAGGGACCAATAAACCAGGGGATACGTTTCTTGGAGGGGTGTGTAAGTGGATGTTTTTGGTAGATAGCCATACCCTGTCACCAACATGGAACAACAGTCCCGGAGGGTGCCGAAGGTGATGCTGTTTGATGTACTGCAGACTGGCCCATTGGATGGCTAACCGGGCCTTAGTCCACAGCCGCCGGTGGACCAACTGTTGGGCTGACAGTACATCAACCGCCAGCTCCTGATGTTCAAACATTGGAGGTTGGAAACCATAGCATACCTCAAAAGGGCTAAAACCTGTGGCGGAGGAGACTTGCAAGTAGTGAGATGGTTCCGCCCAACTGAGGCAATGGGCCCAGGAGCACTGACGATCCGCAGCAAAGCATCTCAGAGAGCACTCCAGCTGTTGGTTGGTCTGCTCTGTCTGACCTTTCATCTGGGGATGGTATCCAGAGGAGAGACTGTTGGACAAGCCAATCAGACAGCAGAAGGCCTGCCAGAACTTGGCAATGAACTGGGGCCCCCTGTCCAAGACGATGTCCTTGGGGAACCCATGCAAACAGACTACATGCTCCAAGATGAGTTCAGCAGTGGTTTTGGCAGTGGGGAGTCCGCCTAATGCCACCAGGTGCACAGCCTTGGAGAATCGATCCACAATGGTCAAGATGGTGTCCTTCCCACTCGACTCCGGCAGACCAGTGACAAACTCCAGTGTGATGTGCGACCACGGGCAGCGAGGAACAGGCAGAGGTTGAAGGTCACCTGGAGTTGGTTGATGCGTTGATTTAGCCCGGGCGCTCACTGCACATGCCTGGACATAGGTCTGCACATCTTTGCCCATAGAGGGCCACCAAAAGGCTCTTTCAATGAAGCTAACAGTCCAACGGGCTTCTGGGTGTCCAGCCAAGATGGAATCATGTCCCCACCATAGAACCTTGGACTTCATGGAGGTAGGGACAAAGAGACTTCCAGGTGGAGTGTCTGCTGGAGGAGGCTCCAATGTGTGCTCCTAGCGGATCTGATCCTCCTGCTCCCATTACAGAGGAGAAATGATGAGTTGTGAAGGGAGGACAGGCACGGGGACCATCCAGGGAGCCTCCACTTCAAAGAAGGTTTTGATGGTCGGTCCAGACCGTAAATGGCTCACCGCCACCCTTGAGCCAGTGGTGCCATTCTTCCTGGGCCCACTTAATGGCCAACAGCTCGCGGTCCCCTACCCCGTACCATTGTTGAGTGGAATAAAATTTTCTAAAGAAGAAACTGCAAGGATGCAGTTTCTGGTGTGTACCTTGCTGTGAGAGAATGGCTCCTACGCCCACAGCGGAGACGTCCACCTCCCCAACGAATTACTTTTCTGAATCTGGATGAAGAAGGATGGCAGCTGAGGTGAAGAGTAGGGCTGCCACAAACGATTATTTTGATAGTCGACTAGTCACCGATTAGTTTTGCGATTAGTCGACTAATCAGATCATGCGTACATTGGACGTAAAATGTGCAGCTTATCGCACCAGCATGCAGCTGCTCTTATATAACCATCATTATCTTACAGCTTGAAGTGTTTAAGGCATGTGCCAACTAAAAAATAAGACAAGATGATGGCTTATTAAACTTTTAATTAAATTTGCAGCTTGTAGCAACAAACAATTCTTTAACTGTAGCTTAAAGTGCTACAGTAAATTTACAGTCCACATATTATTTGGACCAATTTACTCCTGCAGTATTATTGTAGCAAAGTTTGTGCTGAAAACAAAAATATGGAATCCAAATATGTTAAGTTGGTTAAATTTACACAAATGTCAGAGCGTGACACAATCACCGGAATCCCTCAGTTTACCCTCAGACTCCAGGGGGGTTAACGTATTGAATAGGAGCAGAGCGGAGTACAGAATCAAATGAGGTAATGTGAAACTAAGAAATTATCCACAAAAATAAAGTTTTGGTCTCACTGTACTATAACAAAAGTGTGTTTTGTGCTCAGTGCCCACAACTATATTCAACTTTATTCAACTCTGACTGTATATAGTCTCACATCTACACAAGACTCTAGTTTTCAGCCAAGAAAGTTAACTTTTCTACACGTCTTGGAGCGAAGCTGTTCCTCGCTCCGCTCTGTGTTTCCTATTCAAACACGTCATCACTGTTATGACGTTACAGCAAACACATAACATATGTGTGCTGAGGAAAATTAAATCATCATCGTTAATGTTAACGTTTACAGCTATCAATATGAGAAGCTCACTGTTGATGTTAATGTTAGCAGCTAACTAGCCAATTAGCTTACCGAGATGACCGTCCCACTTCGTCAGAAATTGAATCATCCGCAACATGCTTCCTTTTCAGATGCACGTGCATCACCGTCGTACTGCCATGGAAGGCAAGTTCCATTTTGCATTGCATGTTCTTTTCTTTTATTTTCTTAAAATGCTCCTTTTGAGCTCCTTTGCCAGGTAGCCATGATACCAGAGGTGGTCTCACAAAGCTTAAAAAGAAAAAAACGATGCGTCAACTATTAAATTAGTCATCAACGATTTTTGTAGTCGACGTAATCGTGACTAGTCCACCAATCGTGGCAGCCCTAGTGAAGAGCAGGCACAGTCGATGGAAGGCTTGAATGGTGGATGAATCAAGGTGGAAAGATGTTCAAGATGTCCCGGATGAACCTCCTATAGAAGTTTGCAAAATCCAAGAAACATTGGAACTGCTTAAGCATTTTGCACTGCGGCCAATTACGCACAGTCTTCAGTTTCTGGGGATCCATGGCCACACCTTTAGGGGTTATGACAAACCCAGGAATGCTGGTGGAAAGTGCATTTTTCCAAATGCCAGTAATGTTGGTGGGCCAGCAGCCTCTGTAGCACCGCTCGGACGTGCTGGATATGTTCCTCTGTGTTTTTAGAGTATATCAATACATCATCAAGAGATACAAAGGCCCACCGGCCTCACATGTCCCTCAGCACATCTTTGATCAGCTGTTGAAATACCGCAGGACTATTATGTGACTGGGGGGAGATTTTAATGGTGTGGTTTATTTAGAATTAAATTGTGTGAATCCCTTAATTTGTGTATTTGTGTGATCACTGTGGATGTGTGTCTGCATGGGTGTAAATTTATCTCCTTGTCATCTCCACCAGTCAATGAGCTTTTTTTTTAGTAGACCCACCCCTGACATTGGATGACCTGATGCGGCCAATGGGAAGCTAATAGGTGCGGGATTTAAGATTTAAAAGATGGCAGTACACCATTGCAGAGAGAGCAGAGCGGGGTGGGGGTTAGGCACCAAAGGGGCACACAAGGCGGCAATAAGCAGTAACATCTAGTGCGCCTGGACACACTTGGAGGTGAAGAAGGGACCCTGAGTGAGAAGGAGCCTCAGGATGGGACCTGTTACCTGGACATAGGGTGCACTGGAGTACAGCCAGCTGGGGAACCGAGAGTTGGTCTGTTTGGCCAGTGTTCTAAATTCGGCTGCACATCGGCTCACAGAGTGCTCTCCCTGATGCGGGCGACATAACTTGGAGTCGGTTTCCACCTCACTGTCTGGATGTTGAAACTTGGCCTTAAGGTGGTGACAGAACTCAGGATAGGAGCAAGCTATCTCTGTGTTCGACTTTAAGAACATGGTGGCCTGCTCAGCTGACTGCCCGGAAAGGAGGGAGACAAGAAGTATGATGCAGCTGCGGTTGGTGGAATAGAGCTTCTCCTGAAACTCAAAGAGCATGTTAATTTTTGTCAGAAAAACATCACACTTTCTGTCCCCTCCATCCCACTTATCTGGCAATGACATTTAGGGTATAAAAAACTCAGTGAAGGAGCAAGGAGAGGGAGAGAAGATCGGGGTGCTGCCTGTGGCGTTGCCCACTCAGCAGCCTGTTAATGCACAGCAGTCTCGAGTGTAGTGACTCGCTGAGCAAGCTCAGCATGAGCCACAAAGGACTCGTGAAGTGCCTGCCGCAAGCCAACCACATCATGTTCCAACCATGCAATCACCGCAGCCTGCTGCATAACAACATCACAGATGGCGGCAAACGGCTGTGGGATTAGTCTTTCTGTCACGACAGAGAGCAGCTGCTACACCAGTGTAGCGTGGTGGAAGAACCCAAATGCAGTGTAGTGCAAGAGAGTTGGACCACACACTTTGCTATAAGAACAGAGTTAGTTGCCCTTGCACATCACGTGATCTGTGTGCGTGACATTTTACAAATGGTTATGTCTTTTTTTCATCCCAGTTGTTACTTGCATTGCAGAAATTGCTTGTGTCAAAAGCTTTAACAAATACTCCTCTTTTAGCCAGGTTTTTTTGTTTCACATGGTGGTGCATCATGGCTTAAACGTCTGTGTACATTTTTCCAAACTAAAGAGGGTGACCATCATTCTTTGCCTTTAGGCTTTTCTGCTGCAAAAACCCAAACACAAGCTGCAAGATTGTTTTGATGTAGGATCAAACATGCCTTAAGGAATTATATTTTCAGATTTTATTCACAGAAAAAGCAACAGGCACGCCGCCAAAACTGACAGACATGAAAGTGTTTAAACACTTTAAACAACTGTTTAAACAACTTATTTATTTTCCGGAGTCATTCACTGTGTTCTGGCTTTGGACAGTAGAACGCTTGGCTTGGCTCCCAGAATTTGGAGATAGCCTCTCTACTGTTGCACATTGCAGGCCAAAGATGGAAACAGTTCAATTAAATCAATTAGAAGTACCTGCCAGATCCATGTATAAGCTCTTTTGATTTCTTATAGCAAACTGTGCTGGTCATTGAAAATGCAAGTAGATGCTGACAAATATCAAAAGGCCAGAAGATGCTTTTTTAAAATGTTTTTTGATAGCAGGACTTTTGAAGGGACTAAAATGGCCATTATTGCAAGGTCATGTCATCGTCATGCCATGCCATGTCAGAAAGGCCACACTTTGTTGCCTATGCCTTTTAATGTTTTGACATTATTAAAACCCCTGACAAACTACTTTCACTTTGCACTTTTCACTTTGAACATAAGAGAAAGCTAGTCACAAGAAAAAGTTTTAAATGAAGCCAGTTGCTGAAGATTGCCATTGGCTGGCAGGCTTTTGCTACCTAACCAGTTTGACATTGTATTGGTTCCTGTTTTTGTGTTAGCCAGCTAGTTAGTTAGGTAATAATTAAGTTTCGAACATAAGTTAACAGTTAGCTGAGCTTCAAGTATGCTACATATTCAATTCAATTACATTTTATTTATATAGTGCTTTTTACAACCAAGTTGTCACAAAGCAGCTTTACAGAGAGGTCCTCCTCAGGTCGACCCAGAGAGGGAAAGTCTTTATGGAGTAGAATAACCAGAGAAGGCCTTCATGAACAAGATTATTGACATAGATTGCCATCTATGGCTAACAGAGTTGGAACCACTAAGTGTCCATAGAGGTAAATTTGTTGGAAGAGAAACTGAGAGTCTGTAGTCCATAAAACAACAGGATCAGGAGCAACAATCTCCGCTGGAGCTTTAAGCAGCAGCCCCTGATTGGGGTACAGCACATGTGGAAATGTGAGCTGCTGAAAACAATCAAAGGCATTTTGGCACAGGGCCCCAGGGCTTGCAGGCCTGGGAGGGTGGTGACCTGGGGTCCCATGGTGATCAGTCGGGCTAGACAAGTGTGCAGCAGGTCCCCTCAGACAAAGAAAACAGAGAAGAGAGTTAATTCTATTTAACCTTTTGACCTCCATGAACACATTTTGTGTTAATTTTTGTAACCTTTAGTCTCAGACTCATAACTCACGACAGGAGTAACACACAAGCATTATACACATATCACTGAAATTGAGAAGACTTACCCTATACGATTGTCTAAGTCCCGCGTTTGTGCATTAAATTATTCCAGAGTAAGTGTCTGCGCAAAAGAGAGTAAATTTAAAAAGGTTTCCCACGAAAAACACACTGCTGAAGCTCCATAAAACACCCATATTATTTACTTTAGGCACAAATAAAGCATGCGTTCACTGCCGCAATGGTCCACAAACTTCGTCATAATTTGTCATAATTTTTCCCCACTGTCTTTCTATATAATAAATACATATTTATTTTAATTCTGTTGCTATATTATTTTTTTATAATGGTGTTGTGTAATATGTTTGTAACTGTTGGGTAAAAGTGTTTGACTGCATTCTAGAGGTCATCTGAACAACTTATTCAGCAGTAATAATGATACCAAGGAAGGTCAAATTCAAATTCCACCTGGAAACAAGCACATATTTTTATATTGTAATAAACCATAGAATGTCCCAGTTTGAAAAGTATTATATAACAATGGCTATGGGCCTTTACCCTGCACATTTCTAAAGTTAAATCTCTACTGAAAAACATTTGTCTTGTAGAAATAAAAGAAAAAAGTAAAATTTCACTAGGCGAAAACTAGAATTTGTTTGTAAAACTGATAACATCAGAATTTTACTTTTTAGTTTCACATCAAAGAATTACATAAACTAGACTGCATTTCCGCAGAGAAAATGCAAAGTGTGCTTGCTCAAATGCAGAACACAGCATTAGCGTTAGCACTAACATCAGCGTTAACATTAGCATTAACATTCACATTAGCATAGTATAAGCATTAGCATTAACATAGCATTATCATTAAAGTTAGCATAGCATTAGCATTAACATAGCAGTATGTGTGTGTGTGTGTGTGTGTGAGTGAGTATGTGTGTCCCAATACTTTTGTCCACATAGTTTTGTATGACAGCTCTGTTCCAGTACTTTTGGCCATATTGCTCAGTTTAAACAGGTGTGTCTGTGGGGACGTGGCATAAGGTTTGGTCACTGTATGGAGCCTGGAAGTTTCTTCTTCTGAAACTGCATTCATTTCAGTGGGGTTAAAAATGAATGGAAGTGAATGGGGAAAAAAGGGATGAGCGAAAGACAAGGAAAAGACGAGTGCAGGTCATTGGAAGAAAAGTACTTCGTTTAACACAGGCAATTTGATTAAACATCTGCAGCACAGTGCTAAGTACACAGAGTTGCTAATGCTAGTGCAGGACCGCAGCAACCAGACTTAACGCACGTTTTTGTGTACATGAAAGCAGGATATTTTCTTTAAGGGTGTTTTCACATATAGTCCTCTTTAAAGGAACCGAACTCAGTCCTCTAGAAGTGGCCTAAAAAGTGGAAAGACAGAAAAGGGACTCTCTGTATGTTCCCACTGCGTTCATTTGAAAGGGAATCGGTTCTTAGTTC
>JBBIGA010117900.1:0-17523 GCA_037576975.1 Alestes dentex | reverse complement strand
TCACCGTAACACATGCAGGTATTAGACGGGCAAAGGCCCTCATAGTAACACACACAGGAGTCAGACGAACAAATGTCTTAGGACTGGGGCCAGCCTTACACACCTGACAAAGCAGGACTTGTGCCAAGTATCCACACAAGGTTCCAAGCGAGGCCCATGCTGAACCTAGCTGAGGGGGGCAGGCCACACGCTCCTGACAAGAGGCCTGCACACAGTGGACAAGGTCCCAAAAGGCAGCAGACAAAGGAGGCCCCAGGTAGCAGTAGAGGCCTGTGTGAACCAAACACCACCAAGTAGCTGACTTCCACAGCGTAGGGAACTTCACACAGAGAGGTGGCACAATTCCTGCCCCAACCAGGAATCGAAGCCAGGACCTTCTTGCTGGCACTGTGGCTCCTGAAAAAGTACAGTTCTTGTTTTATTAGGCCACAGTACTTGATTCCAAAATACCTCTGGATAAGTTGTTTTTTAGAAGTTAAAGATAGCTTTTGAAGATCTGTCCCTATAGATGTCATTTGTGCAAGAACACCACACAATGGGCCAACTCTTCCTGTACCAACCAACTCTTCTTGTGGGTCCTTGGCAGTAATGTGGAGGTTTTTCATAGTGCGAGACCTTAACATATTAACAAAATATAATTGTATCTTTACAACTTGAACAAGCATGGCATCTGTGAGACAATTTAAAAAGTTTGATAGTACAGTTATGATATTTGTCCCAGGTGGAACCCTCGTTCAGAGCACCTGCAGAGGAAGGCATTCCGAATGGGTGGACGCACAGGCTCGCTGGACGAGCTTGAGGAATTCGCCATATCCTACATGCACCGAGGTCGCCATGGGGACTTTGGTGAAATGGAGGACGTTTACAGGACACGGGAACGACAGAGGGAGCGTGATGCTGAGTGGGAACGAGAGCGGGAAAGAAACAGGGAGCGAGAGCACGAAATTGAACGCAATCATTATCCACAATATAGCTCCAGACGTTATTATCCAAAAGACAGTCCTGAAAGACCGAGGGTCCGGCCTCGGCCTCCTAGTCCTCCTCCCTTACCTGGAAACAGTAAAAGAAGAGGCACATGGGATAGCGACCAGCCCGTCACACGCCGCGATGTCAGTGACCGGGAGCGTAGCGCACGGGACTCTAGGAGGAAAGACAACAAGAATGAGCAGGACTACGATGATGCTCTTCTCAACAGCTTATTAGAGCGTAAGGCAAAAGGTGGTCGGACAATGTCTTCGAAGGGTGGGCGGACTGAGGATGAGTCTGACACGCCCTCCAAGAACAGCTCGCAAAAGAGCAACCACAGCCGGACACCTAGCAACAGGTCACCTAGTAACCGAACAGCCGATGAGGACGATTCCCTGCCACCATACATGGAGAGGGAGCTGGAGCGTTTCCACAGTACGGAGACGTCCCAGCGGCCTTCTACCTACACTCTGCCTGCCCAGCCTCAGCAAACAGAACAGGCGGGCAGAGAGGAACACAGCCGGCCCCGTAAAGTGGTGAGTTATATGTAGGCCCCTCCGTTACATGGTTCCTCCATTAGGGCACTTGAGAATACTTCAGGGACAGAAGCACAGTTTCTTATAAACCATACTGCAGTGTAATAAATTACCCTGAAGGCACAAATGAATTTTGTTGTAGTAGTTGCTCCAAATGCCAGATTACATTGTTCAGTATATGCACTCTATAAGATTTCCTCATGCTCATCATCTTCAACAGTTATCTCATATTTATCTCTTATAGACATTTTTTGATGAACAGAAATCACAGTTTGATTCGGACCTAGGTTTTTCAGTGACGGTTCGCTTTGTACCTCGCTTCAACAACAGAAAGTAACCTGTATACAGGTAACAAGAATGAGGAGAGACAAGTGTACTCATACATATATGTGCTTGTACTCCCTGAATTGTCTGGACCAACTTACACTTGTTGAAGCCTTAACATAACTAACATATACAAATGGTCTTTACACAAAATTAACAACGTGAGAAGTAAATATTCGGATTTTATTTCCCCTCCCGCCTTACCACTACATTTTATTCTTTCTTGCTATCAAAATGATGGATTATTATTATTATAAGCCATTAATAAGTTATTAGGCTACGGCAGAGTAATTTCTCCGCTGCAGGATTCCAAGAGCTCGACAAATCATCTGACAGCATTCAGCTTCATTGTCTCAATGGTTCAGATGAGTTGTAAAATTTTAAAAACATAACAGTTCATGGTTTCTTACAAACATCTACATACGTAACAGTGGAAAACACTTGATTTTGTATGATGTGTATCATGTGGATGTGGCTTTGCAGTTCACACCCTCAGGCCTGTTTAGCAGTTGCACACAAGTCGTTTGTTATTTAGAAGAAGCAGCTAATGTCATGAATGTATGTTTGCAGCTTTCAGAATGAATTACTAAAGTGGTTTATTACCAGAAGATGCTGATTTATAATATTATTTAATGTGATTCACATTCAACCAGTTGAATCTAAATATGGTCTTGTTTTTTTGTTTTTTTTTAAAGAAGAGAGCATTGTGCTATTTATTTTCAGATATCACCCTAGTCTACTGCTTCTCCATCTCTGTTTAATTTGGAGATTTTTGGAAGCTAATTTTGATCCATGGCATTAACATCAGGCGTGTAGGTCAGGTGTACATTGTCAGCACAGTCAGCCCTGCTTTGAGCTCTTCCATCACTGGATTCATTTGTTTCTACTTCAATCAGTAAATGCTCCTGTCCACATACAAGACAAATTCTCTCATGATTGTCTCCAGACATGTTTTCAGTATAATGCAACATCAACCTTACTAACATGAGACCACTTTGACACTAATTAAGTGAGATATATGTTTTCCTCCAAGCAAAGGGATGAATGTACATGGTCAAATGACATGTCTTGTTGATTTTCTAAGTGAAAATAAGTACACCGTCTCCGACAACACACTGCACATTTAAAGGCCTCATATCACGTAAAAGTAAGTTTCACTCCCCAGATGAACTGTTTTAGCTTAGACAGCTTTTTCAGTGATCCACAGTATAGGCCAGCCAGTCATTTACAAATATATACATACATACACAAATCAGTCTTACATACACAGTAACCAAAAACAGCCTGTTTACTAAGGGCTAAATAAAGGCTAGAAAATGTTGTCATGTAGAAATGAATTCTGACTGTTTTTTTGATACTTAAACCCATGCCAACATCATTAGTGGGCTCTAGACAAAAAAATTAAATACAAGAGAAATGCTGAATATATATTTTATCACTGAATAAATAGAAAGTGGACGAAAATAGAAGTGCCATGTGTACCTATTTTTTGTGTACCTATTTTTAAAATTTGATCCAGGTTTTTGCGTATGAATGTATGATGCGGTCGACTGCGTCACTTTAAACTGGGATTCCTTGCCCCTTTAGTCAAAACTAGGTGGCCACTTCTTTAGAGTACCAGAAGGGAAATCTTATGGAGTGCACACATCTGTACAGAATTTGCTTATTCATTATTTGCTTGGTTTCTTCCCGTTTTTATTTATTACATTAATTTATTTATATTGTATTGTGTGTAACATGCGTCTTTTTTGTCAGAAAAAAAAAACTGTATTACAAAAGTAACTGACTTACAAAGCCTCACTTGCAAGTTGCTCCCATTTTCACAACTGGATCTTACTAATAGAGCACAAAAGCACTGCCACGGCTGCTTTCACACACGCATCTTTCACACTATTTCTATTTTCTCTTTTTAACAGAACACTCTTCTAAGCAGAGACTCGCTCATAGTCTGACGTGTTAAAGACAAGCAAAGCGGCCGTCGAGCATGCCATCACCAAGCAGCTGTCACGCATTGCTCCTCGGGCAGCGTTTGCCGGCCTCCCGCCTTGCTTACTGATCTTCACGTTTTGATGTGCAAATCGGTGGTCAGACATCATGCAGTGCTCCGAAGATTGAAAAGATGACAAGAACGTTTTTAAAGCAACCTCAAAACTGGGGGGAAAAAGTGACCTAGTTCAAAGAGGTGTCGCTATGACATTGTTTACAGTCCTCCAAGTACTTAAACGAAGACCTGTTACTTATTTGGACCAGCCAAGAAAGTTTTAACTGGAATGCCTCTGCGAAGGTTTAAAGGACTACTCTGTGGTGTTAATTTACATTAAGGTATCTTGGGCCAAAGGGTCTAGTTATGCTTCTAACAAGCTGCAGACTACAGATTTTTTTCCAGGAAATTGCAAAGGGTCAGGAACCATTTCCAACTAGACAAAGCTGGACTAAATAAAGTCTGTGACTAAATAAAGTCTGGTGGCGATGGTGGGAGATTCTTTTTGGGGGATCAGACTGGACACATGCTAACCATCATTAGCCATCAAGAACATTACAAACTTCCTCATCCATTTACGACAAGTATGAAAGCCCTACGTTTACAAACCACCTGTTCATCTTTACCCTCCAGAGACACTCCAGGGTTTGAGGTCAGTGAAAGCATGATGAGCCTTAAGTGTTCTCCATCAGAGGCTAACTGGACGGGAGTGGACACCGTAGCAACAGTGAACACACGTTCTTTGTGATCTCACATGGGGATGATTTCACCAGATGTTACTTGGAGTCAAGCTTCAGTCCCACGCTTGTCCAGCTTTGAGATTTCGATCATTCGGAGAAGTGCCTTGATATTATATGCAGTGAACAGTGCCTTATTCCATGTACTGTAATGTCTGATGGGCTGAAGATATTTTTGTTTGTATATACATTATGCAGTAGAATGAACTGAATGGCACTGGTATCAGAAACTTGACAATAAGTAATATAATGCCCTTTTTTGACTATTTTTTTTATGTTAATACCTACATATGTATACTGCCTTTTTTTTACTTTTAAAATTGTTCTTGCTGTATATATGGACTTTGCACTGCCAAAAACGATATCTAAAACATCTTAAATCTAGTACATCTGTATCAGTATATCTAATATTGTAATTCTGAGAGAAATATAACAAGGGCCCATGTCATGGAAAAACTTTTCTCTTGTTTGTTTTTTTTTTAAATGAAGAGTTTAGTGTAGCATGTAAACACTTTGAAAGTTGCAAAACATACCCCTCACTCCCCGTTACATAAAGACCATTGATGGACATATAGGTCCAAAAAACAGAATGTTTGAATTGACTCTTTTTGTGATGTCATAAAAACCCATGCATTCCCTCCCATCCAACTTTTCCCTCTACGGCGGTTGAGCCCTGCACATATACACTGAAGTTTGAACTCCTTTTTAAATGAGACGCAACATAGGTCATCAATATAGAACAGAGGTTATTGACTTAGTCTTAAAGTAAAGTCACAGCCTGTTTACAGGTGATATGGAGGTTGCAAAAATATCATGTAAAAATTAATGATGACTGCTTTGGTACATAAAGCCACATATTTAAGATTATTGCATTTACCAAGACGTCTTTTTTGCAGTATGTTGATTTTTTTTTAGCCTTTTTTGAGCTTGCGCTGACATGTCACTAACTTAAAGAAATGTATTATCTCAGTATAAAAACTGCAACTTAAGCCTGTAATATGAAGAGTTAACTGTTGTACAGTGCCAGTATTTGGTGTGTTTGTCTGACTGCACTAGTGGTTTTGTGCTGAATAACTGAGACTGTCTGGCTGAAGAAAACTTACTCTGATAGCATTGATATGGTTCAGTTTATATGAAATAATACATTTCTTGTAGTCTTTCAGTTATTGAAAAGATATCGTTTTGTACAGCTTGTGGATTTTTTGAAGCTGTTCATTATCTTGTGCTGTGATGTTACTAACTTAAAGCAAATGCATTATCTCAGTACAAAAACTGCAACATAGCAATGTTATCAGTGTGTTCGTTTCTGAATGTTCCTTCAGCCTGTGCTATGAAGAGGTAACTGGTGTATGGTGCCATTATTTGGTGTGTTTGTCTGTGCTGGTGGTTTAGTGCTGTGTAAATGAGACCGTGTTTTGTTGAGGATGACTCACTCTCAGAGAGTCCTTGTCCATTGTCATCACATAATAAGTGTCTCTCTGACGGACGTCTCAGTCTAACAGCGTATAAGCACTTAGCTGCACTTACCTTCCACACTTGGTGTGAAAACTAACAGATGTGAACAGCAAAATCTTTCAGCTTTCACTGTAACAGGGGTACATTAGTGTTGATTTATTTCAGTGTCTATCCTAGTTTACAAGTTGTATGTATATTCCATGACAAGTTTTCTCATTTACATCAAAGACAAGCACTCATTTGGCAAGCTTGATCTTGTACTGTATCAGTGGTTTTGTGCCAGACTGACCTATTTATTTTGCTCCAGCCAGTCTTACTCTTTCCAGCTATTACCTCAGTATGTACTGTTTATTTCTGTTCATTCAATAAAACACCCACATACAGGTTCACTGCATTCATTACATTCCTGTCTGATGGTTGTTCTCACATGTTTGACTAGCAGCAGTAGCTCTCTGGTTCTAAGTCTCAAGGAGGTCTGGCTGAAGGACAAAGACGAATGTGAGGAATGCAGTTTGGGCACCTTCCACACCAACATGGAGATCCAGTGAATAAGGACATCACCTCATTACAAGCAGCTAATCTGGCACTCGCAAGCTGCCGTATTAGAAAACAGTGCATTCTGTAGATAAAGGCTGTTGTGAGTTAACAGCAGACCTGCCATCAGTGGCAAACTTTAACTATTAGATCTAGGCCTTCGGTTTCAACCGTAAGTATCAAAACAACCCTCTGACACTGTGTTAAATTCTGAAAGTATTCCTTTGATATTCTAGTATTTTCGCACCAAGCTAACAGCACTGCAAATGAACATTTTTTGGATATTGCTTGTTATTTGAAGCTTGTGACATGTTTACATGTATTTTACCTTGCAGCGTTTCTACAGCGATTCCTTCAGTTAAGAGTCCTAGCAGTCTGGTAGAAACCAGAGACATTATAAAGGAGATTACTCACTCGTTGAAAAATAAATGGGACAGGTGGTATGGCTGTCTTTGGCAATGTGCCTTTAAGACCCATATATATATTTAAATGACCTCTGTTCCTATTGGCTGCTGTGTTGTATGCCCTATTCAAAAAGTTGTCAATACAGAAACACTGATGGTACCTTCATTGTGGATAGGAGGATCTAAATTGCTATAGGCTGAATAGGTGGATATATGTAAATGTGACCACAAAAACAGTGAATTCAATCAAATGAAAAAAGGCAATATAAAAGACTGTATGGACTGGAGAGTAAATGTTATGTTTTAAAACAGTGATTATGTCCTACATCAGCTTCTTTTATTAAAAATAAACAGCAAAGACAATTCTGTGATGTTGGGCCTTTAATAACACTTTGTAAAAAAAAAAAACTGCATTGCAGTTTCTCATTAGTTTTTATGTAAAGCCCATTCATAACCAATGGTAGCAAAGAAAAAACGGGTTTGTAGGTGGAGCACGGATAAGTCAACGTGTGTTTATTTCACTTTAGACCCAACCATTCACCTCCATTCAGCAGAGAGGAAGCATCTGAGTGCAGAAAAAAGTGCAGCGCTTCTTGGCATCTGTTACGAGTGTACAATGGCAGGAAACAATCTGACTATGGCTTTCTCGACAAACGGTCCGTGCGGTTGGTTATACAGGGAAAGGCGGCATGAAAGACCATGAGCTTCTTCGTAGGCCCAAGCTAACATGCGCTGACACTAATCACATCATTAAGAGAGTGAAGACCACAGAACTGCCCCTTACAAGAAATTCTGCGCCCTACATCTGCTGACTGCCAGTATCTAGAGAAAGGACGGGGTCGTATGAATAGACGGCACACACTGCCTCGCAACTTCGTTACTGTTTTGACACAGACTTGCAAACTCATAAGCCCCAGAAACACGAGGTGCTTTTATTTTCCCTTTTCACCGGAGCTGCAGGGCTCCTGATTCAAATGCTAATGTTGAGGACCTCCCACTTTGTTACACCAGACAGTTTTGGAGCTCCAGCTAGGCTGAGGAGCCAAAGCCAAGTGTTTGCTCTACAAAATAAGTAGAAAAGCATGGTCCGTATTTGGCAGAATTAGCTGCAGGTATGTCCATATGCCGAATCAAACGGAAACAAAGCTGACCCGTCTGGTTCCTCTTCTGGGTCTGTGTGTGAACATTTCATGATACGTTGACCACGGACCAACATGGTTCAACATAACTTAAACAAAGTGAAATAAAATCATGTAACACGAACTCACAACGTATGACTATTTTCACTCTATTACAAAATGAGTAACAACAGAAAGGACGGTTCACTCACACAGCAACAGCCAGAGAAAATCCGGGCCAGTTTACCTGGAAAGCTCTGGTACGGTGGTGACAAACCGCGATGGCGGAGAGCTGGCTGAATGTCAACAAGAATGTGTTATATGCCATCTGCTGGCCAAAAAAGTGTCTACGTTATCCCAGAAAGTACAGAATAAAAAAAGCCAGTGTTTATGTATGGTTTATTAAAATGTAGGTTCTGTCATTTTAGAAGAAAAAGTTTAATGTATTGCCAAAGAACTTAATTTCGTAATCAGTTTATGAATTCATTTCTACAGAAAGGCTTAACATATGCTTCTGAAAATTACTGCAAATAAATCATTTTTAGAAAATTAGGAAATACAAAATAAAAAAATTAAATAAAAACACGTTTCTGTATAGTTTTAGAGAAAAATGTAGGTTCTGTCATTTTAGAAGAAAAACATTAATGGTATCACCATTGAACATTGTGTCTCCATCAGTTTTTAAAATTAGTTCTACATAAAAGGCCTAACAGATACTTTTTAAAGATTGTTGCCAAAAGTATTATTTTAGAAAATTAAGAAATACATATGTGATATGTCATGGAATTCCTCATGCTGTGAGTTTTATATCTAAGGAACAGCAACACAGTTAATGCCTTTCTATGTCAAGTTTATTTATATGTCATTATCATACACAAAGGGTCATTCAGTGTGCCTTACAGAAATAGAATAAAATACATAGAAAATCAATAATAGAAAACTGAAAGTGCCATAGAAATGCTGATATTTAAACGAAGATGGAGGAAAATACAGCAGTTTTATGCACCTTTTTAAAGATCTGATACTGATGGGCAGATCTTAAATGATGTAAGACTATTTGGTTTGCTTGGTTACATGTTAGAGTTCCCTTTGATCCCATAAAAGCAGCCCTAGCATGTTTTTCCATTCAGACATAGGCCATGATGACTTGTCAACCATTCATATCTACGTTTCTAAAGTATTCTATGCCTGTTTTTTTTTACTGTGTGTGTGTATTGAGTTTGATTCATCTGTAATCAAATGGGGGAAGTCTAATGGAAAAATACAGAATAACCCCTTCTAGAATGTAGAAGTGATGATTGTGCATGTTAGTGCAACATATTGTGAGACCAGACAGTGTTATATCATGCACAGAATGCTCCTGCTTATACCTGATTGAAGTGAAAAGTGACAGTTTGTCACATGTGAACACACTACAGCACACGGTGTGCAATGTAACCCCTTCACCAAGTGGGCAGCCAGGAATACAGCACCCGGGGAGCTGTGTGTAGGGACAGTGCCTTGCTCAAGGGAACTTCTGTGGCACCATTAACAGTCCTGGGATTCAAACCTATGACCTTCTGATCGCAGGGGCAACTCCCTAACCACCAGAACAATATGTGTTTGTGCTTGCACAGCCAATAACCTTGGCAGCTTATCAGACACTGTCCATGTCCTCCTCTCCTTTGGTCGTGTATTTTGTGTCTTTCTCCCTCAGTGCTGCGTTTATGCTTGTGTGTTTTACGGCTCTTGAGGTCCTCCTAGCACAGACCTGTCTTTGAGTAAATAAATCTGGTTTAACACACTAAAGTCTCTCTCCGGGTGACGTCAGATGATGCACCTGCCTAGGCGTGGTCGAGAGCAGCAGGTGAAAGCTGGAGGACCATACCGAGGAAACTCCAGGAGCTCTTGTTCATGCTGGCGTCTGGGCAGGTTTTGTCCAGGTGTCCTCAGCTACAGGCCAGTCGGACTTTTCTAATTTCTGGTTCTCTGACCGTGTTTGGAGGCTAAATGGCGAGGCTGCTGGTGGCACCTCTGCTCCTCTCCTTCCTGCTCTCAGGTAAGACTGGAATCTTTCCTTAAGCTGAAACTGTTCTGTTTTTTGTCTGTTTCACTGCTTTTTTTTTTTTTTTTTACTGGTTTTGTTGATTGGTTTTGGGGGGAAAATTGACAGTCTACGCGATAAATGTATATATTTAAACGTTCTTTAAACGTCGACCGAAACCGACCGAAAACCAAAACCGAGCGAGCCGGTCACCGTGGCAACCGGTATCGGTCACGTGACCACATACTGTTTACTGATGCACGGAGATGTCTTTCTGTTTGTTTGTGTTTTGTTTTGTTTATTATTTAAATTCAATGTAGAAACGTTTAAATCGGCACTCATGTACAGCTCGCCTCCAAAAATCGTTGACCTTGTGAAGCAAGTTTTAAGACCAAGCCAACATGTACACTACATATACAAAAGTATTGGGACGCCTGACCATTACACCAGCGGAGACTCTTAATGGCACTGCATTCAAATGAATAGACTTTAATATTGAGTTATTCCCCCATTTGCACCTATAACCGTTCCACTCTTCTAGTGAGGCTTTCCACAAGATATTGCTGTTTCTGTGTGAATTTGTGGCCATTCATTCTGTAGAGCATTTATGAGGTCAGGCACTGATGTTGGACGAGAAGGCCTGCCTCGCAATCTCCGTCCCAGTTCATCCCAAAGGTGTTGGATGGGATTGAGTTCAGGGCTCTGTGTGGGCCAGTCAAGTTCTTCCACACGGAACTCATCCAGCCATGTCTTTATGGAGTTTGCTTTATGCACTGGGGGGACAGTCGTGCTGGAACTAAAAAGGGCATTGCCCGTACTGTGTCCACAAAGTTAGAAGTCCAAAATGTCTTGGTATGCTGAAGCAATAAGATTGTCCTTCACTCGAAGCAAAGGGCCTAGCTCAAACCCTGAAAAACAGATGTGTCCCAATACTTTTGTCCAAATAGTAGAGCTAACATACGTGGTAAATTACAATACTCAGTGAAGTCGTAAGTTATAAAAAAAGTTATTCTTTGTATTATTACATAAAAAAAAGCTATAAGCTTAAAATGTAAACAGTACAGGGGCTACAGGACCAAAGGTTGATAGTAACTACTGATGTTGATCATTCCTAATAATTTTAATTATAATAATTTATTTCATAAGGAAAACTTTAGAAGAAAGGAAGTTCTCTGTTACTTTTTAGTCGCTTACAATTAGTTAAACCACCCCCTCCGCTTCTCCAACACACATACACACACACATTTGCCATTTGGCTGTAAACTGGCGTTTTAGGGTGTTTAGACCTAAAGTGTATCAAAAATAGAAGAATATGGCCTAACAAATTTCATTTCCTAATTTGATGCTTTTTGTACTCAGGAGGTACACTTCAGTTCTACAGATGTGTGATCGCTTTTATTTGCCACTCTTGTAAAAAAGACTATTTTTACTAACTACTTTTTTCACACACTACTTTTACATGAGTGTGTGTACAGGCTATTCAACCAGCTGTTGACCTGTGAGGTTTCATACATCACAAATGGGAATTTTTGACTTGAAATTTGTTTCTTGTTTAAGCTCCACACTGAGACAAAGAGTGTGTGTGTGCCAGGGAGTGTGTTGATGGGGGCTGGCTGTTAAAGGCATGTCTGTATTTCCTGCTCTTCCTCTCCCTGTCCAGTTAGACAGGTTTCACTGTGGTGTTTTCTTTAACAGGCCTAACATTTATCGCAGTCTCTTTTTCACGCCCACACAAAGTCATACTAAGAGGTTTTCAGGCAGCTCTAAGTTGAAAATCTTGTAATACAATTTGCATGCGGTATATGTTGGTACTAAATGATTGTAAACTGAGTTGCTGTATACGTTCAATACATAAAAATGTCACTCTTTTGTGTCTCTCTTTGTGTCCAGATGTGCTGGCCGTCCAGGTTACTGTTCCAGTCACACAGCTGAGTAGGACTCTTTTTGTCCCCGCCACGATGCAGTGCGACTACTCAACGTCAGCGGCCATTCAGAACGTTCTGGTCACCTGGCGCTACAAGTCCTTCTGCAAAGACCCCGTGCTGGAGTACTATTCAACAGGTGAGAACCAGCAGAGTTCATCCTCAGGCCGGAACAGCAGGTTTCGGTTACCAGCTTAGTCTCTTGCGAGAGCTAAAGGAAGTGTCTTCATGTCGGGAATGGCCGGGAGGGGTGAGCTATTGTATGTGAATGTCTGTGCCAGAAAGCAGTCCTTCTCTCTGTCCTCCTTCATAGCTTTAGGGCACATAAAGTTCTGAATAGGACAGAGCTTGATGTAAGGGGCGTCTTTGAATGAATACTTTAACAGTAGAGGCCACTATCAATATTGAATATCAATACTGAAACCTTCAGCATCGATCGATATTGATACCAGTCAAACCTTTCCGAGCAATTTTTAACACAAGCACTTCACTTAGACCAAGTGTATAGAAATAGGCCATCAGATAATCTGCCACCCCACAGGAAGACATACAGAGCTAACAATGTGACCTCACTGTGTGTGTATGTGAGAGAGAGACAGAGAGAGCTATTTCAGACCGGATCCGTTAGGTATTTTATAGGATTTCATCCTCTTAAAGTTTTTTTAGAAATCAAAATCAACATGCAATTCATTCTAACTGCATTTTCATTTTCAATTCAGTTTATTCAGGTTTTAATTTTTTTTATGCACTGTGATAATTCTCGGGCAAACGCAATTGTGTGAAAGTAGTTTGTAATCCACTTATAGAATTATATCTTTTAACTCTGTGAGCATGAAATTACTGTATCTATGATTACATTCTATTATTTCCTGCTTGCCTTTTAAAATTGTGCTGAAATTCAGTATCTAATAAAATAATTCAGTAATGACCATGAAACTCATGCATGTTAAATGTCAACTCCATTTTACTTCATTTTATGTCCATTGAAAGTATTTTAAGGAAACAAAAGTGGCAAAGGCCTCCCGAGTCCACATATAGACTTCTAAGAAACTCATCATTTAGAGATTTAGATGTAAACAAAGATAACACAGTAATCATAATGTTGTCTATCAACCTGACAGTATAATCATGCAAAATAATAAGCACCAAAAATGTCAGAAGCATCCGTTGTAATATTGTCATATTTAAAATTATGTTTGGGGGAACACAATATGTCTTTGGAACATAAAATTATGTTAGAGGGACAGCTTGAGTTTTGGGAGAATAAGTCAGAGAGGCGAGACCGGATTGGTTTGGACGTGTGCTGAGGAGAGACTCTGAGTGTATTGGGAGAAGGATGGAGCTGCAGGAAAGAGGAGAAGAGGAAGTCCTAGTTGGAGGTTTATGGATGTGGTGAGGGAGGACATGCAGGTGGTAGGTGTGAGAGAGGAAGATGCAGAGGACAGAAAGAAATGTGGCAACCCCTAATCAGGAAGTAGAAGAAGAAAATTATGCTTTGCAAAATGTCTAAACATTTTTTTTCTCTAGAATTTCCATGTGTCTTTAGAAGGGTCAATGTATGGTTTAGGCATGTTTTGTTATTGGAAGATAAAACTTATTCAGCTGTAAATTACTGATATATGTGTTTTACAAAAAAAACCTGGGCATGGATGAAAGCACAAGATTTCAAAGACTTTTAAAGAGAAACATTTTTAGAGATGTCAACAAGGATCCCTGCGTCTCTGCCACGGTGATTGTTGCTGAGCTGGCCTCTTCTGGAGTTGATGTGTCAACGAAGACAGTTGTGAGAGCTTTACATCGCGGAGGACTTACAGGGCACCGTCCAAGAAAAATTCGATTGCTGAAACAACGGCACATCAGTGCCTGACAGAAGTTTGCCCATGAACCTTTGAAACATGATAATAAGTTTTGGAAGTCTGTTTTTTGGTCTGATGAAACTAAACTCGAGCTGTTAGGGCACAGGGATGTTGCTTTTGCTTGGAGAGGAAAGGGAGAGGCCTTCAACCCGAAAAACACAGTTCCCACTGTTAAACATGTTGTTGGTCACTGGGAACCTTGTTCGTGTTCATGGGGTCATGAAAAAAGAGCAGTATGTTGACATTTTGAAGAATAATTTAAAGAATGATAATTTAAGGTCTCGCTTTAGGTCACCGCTGGGTCTTTCAGCACGTCAGTGACCCGAAGCATACCCCCGAATTGGCCATAAACTTTTTGAAGGACATCAAAATCAGGGTTAGGGTTAGGGTTAGTGGAGTGGCCCTCATAGAGCCCAGGTCTCAATCCCATTGAGAATCTGTGGTGGGTGCTCAAGATCAATGTCCATGCTCGAAAACCTGGCAATCTGGATGAGCTGGAACAATTTGCCATGGAAGAGTGGGCTCGTATACCTGAAGAGACGTGTGCCAACCTAGTTAAGCACTACAGAGAGAGGTTGGTGTCAGTTGTAAGACAGAGAGACCACACTTGACCATTAAATGTCAAGGGGAGCTAATAATTTTGGCCTCATCATTTTTTTTTTGTTAAAATTCAGTACATCAATAGAATATCTCAATCACACTATGTGGAGATTTTGTCTTTGTTCTTTTGGAAGCAATACAAATATTAACTGTTTTTGTGATTGGTCATTTCCATGGAAATATTAAGGGTTTTGTGTGATTTCTTTAGGGGGGGCTAATAATTCTGACTTGAATGTACATGGACCCACACTTTAATACCCTATTCTCGTATTTAAATACCTTACACATTAGTGACATAGTAGCTGATAAACACTGAATGATGAGTATAGTTAGTGAATTTCAAA
This sequence comes from Alestes dentex, assembly GCA_037576975.1. Lineage (NCBI taxonomy): Eukaryota > Metazoa > Chordata > Actinopteri > Characiformes > Alestidae > Alestes > Alestes dentex. The sequence goes on along the minus strand of JBBIGA010117900.1, from coordinate 2,723 downwards.
TTCTAGGTGTTAAATAAGAATCAATAAGTGTCTGTGTATTAACAGCATTTAGGCGCTTCTGATGATGATTTGCTGGACACCACACATTTTGAGAAGCTCCTCTTACATCATGCTAGGTTTCCCTAACTTCTCACCTGCAACATGTCTAACCCTCTAGCCTACCAGGCCTCTCTGCAGCTGGGTCAGGACCCGTCCAACGACTGTCCAGATAGTCAGCGCACCATCAGGATTGTGGCTCAGAAACAGGGCACTAATGAGGCTACTTTGGGTCCGGAATACCAAGGACGCAAAATCACCATCCAGAACAGTAAGTCTTCTATATACTGCCCTTAACTTATCGTCCAGTACAGCCATCGCCACCCTTTTAGAACTAATTAAAGAAAGAAATTGATTTTGCTGGTGTCCTGTGATCTTAAAAGAACAGTTCAGAAAAAATGATTATTTTTTATGATGTTTGACATATTATCACCTATGGAGGTGGATGAATTATTGGCTTTAAAATGGTTTCCATTTTTAGCTGTACTTCGAACAGTGGTACATGTTTATAGCAGTATAAGCACATTAACTAGTTCATTTTACTTAACAGCTTGATATTGTTTAAGGCAAGTGTGAGACTAATTACTTGTTGGCTACATTAGCCTTATGACTTTCTAACTCATTCATTTGGTTGAAAAGAGTATATTTAATTTTATTTTCAACCTAATTATTCCTTTTAAGAACACTGTCCCCTCCTACTGAATACCTGTTGTTTCTGTCTGCTGAGGCATCTTCTGTCTTTTCTGTCAGAGGCTGACCTGGTGATCTCTGAAGTGATGTGGTGGGACAACGGCATCTATGTCTGCTCCATTGAAGCTTATGGAGATATGACGGGTGGCAGAGATCAGTTTGTCAAGCTCATTGTCTACAGTGAGCAGCTTTTTTTCTTCATTCACATAAATAAGCAGCCTCAGTCATAGGCCATTGTCAGCTTTTCTATTTTGAACGGAACAAATCAAAAGTGACCTCTTATTTTATGTTGTATTTAGATTTTTGTGTGAGGCACATTTTACATGTGTATCTTGTTTTTGCAGACTGGCTGACCGCACTCCTCATTGTCTTTGGATTCATTCTCCTCATCATCCTCTTTGGCATCTGTTGCTGCCAGTGTTGTCCACAGCGCTGCTGCTGTTACATTCGCTGTCCATGCTGCCCACGGACTTGCTGCTGCCCTGAAAAAGGTAGAGCCAGAAACAAATTTACACTAGGAGTGTAAAGATCTAACCTCAGAATGAAGCAATTCTACTTACGTTCTTTAGGAAACTATAAAAAATTTTATCATAAATAAACTCAGTCAAAACTCAGAGATTCAAGATCTCTTAACTATTTAAAAGCCTGTCTATGGAGATATATATTATGATATAATTTATCATAGTATATATATTGAATATTGCATTTTATCACATCTTACTATGTATGAGAACGTGTTGTTTGTTGTAAAATTCTTCTCCAAATTACAACTGATAAGTTGATGTACTGACCTTTTGAGAAATGCTACTTGTGGCTGTTGTTGCTTCAATCGCAGTGTATTGAGAAGGACAAGAGCACCCCCTCTTGACTAACTACTGTAATGCGATTTTAACAATGGTGAACTGGTGGACTGAACTAGCAAGTCTATGCAAACCCACACTGTACATTCATTCTTCCTCTCAGCGGTGATGCAGCACAGGATGATGAAGGAGGCTCAGAAGGCGTGGAGTAATGGACAGGTCTATGCTCCCCTGAGTAACGTTAGCTCCCAGGCATACCAGATGAATCCCATGCTGTACGCAGGTCAGTCAACCAAAAGTTATTTTCTGTGTAAAGTATGATATTATATGAATAATATGAATTCTGTCTGTTTATATTAGCCCCGGTCATCTTTCTTTATGAATTCAAAGTGATGCTTACTGTGAAATCTGGTGCTACTGTGTGTGCTACATGGATTTTGTGAAAATAAGCCCTGATTGATTGTGTTCACTGGAAAACTGCTAGAGTACCAGTTGTAGTTGTATACATTTTTTTTAAAACACACTATTTTATTTATTACACATGCATTGAAAACTGTTGTCACCAGCTGCTAACTTGAGAATAAAATGCATGCATGCACCTTCAAAGGTGTGTGGATCTCTTACTTGTGCGGATGTAAACCAAGAAGGCAAAAACGATGTCAAAGCCCTATTATATGTGTCACCTGTAGCTAACGCAGGTTAGAGCAAGAGCTGCTTTGTAGACTCTACCAGACCAACAGGATCATAACAGTCAAATTGATTGCTGATTTACTCTACTGGTCAAAAGTTTTAGAACACACCAATTTTGCTGGGTTTTTTTGTATTGAAATCCAACCGGTTCAGTGTCTCATTGTTCATTCTGCAGAATGTTCTTCCCAACTATGTTGCAGAAGTTCCCATAGGTGTGCGGCACTTATAGGTTGCTTTGCTTTCACTCTTCTGTCCGGTTCATCCTAAAGCAGCTAGGTGGGGTTTAAGTCTGGAGACTTCTGGCCACTCCATGTTTTCCAGCTTACCACCTTGTTCTTTTTTCTGAGGTAGTTCTGCCAGAGTTTGGACTTATGTTTTGGGTCACTATCTTGCTGTAGCAACCCGACCAACTCGGCACATACCAGAGGTACTGCATGGAGCTACAGAATTATTTCTCACTTCTGGGTAACCTTACCATTTTTAAACCTCTCGCAGTTCAGCACTGTC
>JBBIGA010117899.1:0-10160 GCA_037576975.1 Alestes dentex | reverse complement strand
CACCAGTTAATTGTCAGGTTTAGTGAATGTGTTTGAGGAGGAGAACCATCAAACTGTGCTGGACACCGGCCCTCCAGAGTTTGACACCCCTGCTATATAGACTCTAGCATACTCTCTGAACTAAGTCGGCATTATTGAGTAGTGTGAGTCTAGTTCATTATACTGGTTGAGCCTATTACTATTTACTGAGTTCAGGACATGTTCGTGCACTTTATGCTTTACTGACAGTTTAGAGACAAATGTGGTGTTCAGCCCATGTGTGGGCTTGCAAAATGAAATGAGGTGAAGACAGGCTGACACTGAAAACACACTGCGTTCACAAGAAACCATGTTTGTTGCTTCAGTGTGGGCTCCTCTGTGAGCACACACATTCTTATCCTCCCTCAAGCGCTCCACAATTCTTAGTAAGTGTACAGGAGCACCAAGGAGACAGGCAAGGCTTAATTATTTTTCAGGAATGTTCTTCAAAACCCTTAGAAGGCTGTTATGCGTCAGCTGAGCAGTGGGCTACTGTCTGGACATGCTGAGAGACGATGGGGCTCTCAGAGAGTTGGTGGGGCTTCATCTGGAGAGACGAAAGGGCACCCTAATAAAGAACTCAGCAGTGTGTGCTCTCAGTGGTCAAATAATGTATGTTTTTGTTGTTTGTTTAGGGGGAGAGAGGCTTTACTGGTCCACCAGGATTGCAGGGTGAAACTGGAATAGGCCTTCCTGGACCAAAGGTACAGAATCTCCACACACATAAAAAGTCATTCTTAGTGGGGTCATGGGCTTTAACCTCTTAGAAGCTGTAGCTGATGGAAAGTTATTGTTATGTGTACAATATGTTTTAGGCAGAGCTTTTGTCATTACTTAACATTAAAACAAACAATAATGTGAGAAGAGCATTAATTAACTCACAGTTTACATTAATTCACAGGGAAAAGAAAAGTCATTGCATAATTGTGAAGTTTAACATGGTATTATGTTACATTTGAGTAGAATTTATTTCTAGTTTAAATATGAGAAATCCTGTTTTTTGGACCTGGATCATTTAGAGAGGGGAAAATGCTAAAAGAATAAGGTTTAGAACTGCATGTATTATTATTAGCTTTTATGTAAATGCTTTAGATCATTTTAATAGAAAGAAGCAAATTAGGTAGAGTGTAGATACTGTTTTTATAGTGTATAGTTATGAAACTTGTATTATGTCAAGGGTGTAACTCTTTATTTTGTTTGAAATTTCAGTGTATTTGTACAGTAACAAATGTCTTATCTTATCTTGTCTTATCATAATTGCATGTGTGTAGGGCGAGATGGGAGTCCAGGGCACAATGGGACCTCCTGGACCTCCTGGGCTTGGTGAACCTGGCTTGCCAGTAATTATACAAATTCGTTAATTCATTGTTCGTTAATTAATTTTTCATTCATTCATTCATTTATGGAAAAAATTTACCCATGACTTGCTCATTTGTAAATTCTTTTTTGATGTATAGGGACCCCAGGGGCCGCAGGGCATGCAGGGGGAGAAAGGGCCTGCAGGAGAGGGCTTTCCAGGACCAAAGGTATTTGAGAGCATTTCACAGGATCTCAGCATAGTTTATGAATATATATATATATGTGTATGTGTGTGTGTGTGTGTGTGAGTGTTTTATGAACATTTATAGAAAACAGGCCCAGTTGGGTCTCTATGTACAGTCTGTGCCTATAGCCTGACTCATATGTGTGTGTGTAAATCACAAACACACTGTTCTGTGGTCACTTTTTATTAAAGCAGCTGTTACAGACAAAAATCCCCTTGTTTTCCCCTTAACTTCATGTGTATTTGATCACAAAACCAGGAAGATCAGAGATCAGCCGAGATGATGTTTTCAGGGCCGATACTGATTAGTAACTAAGGAGAATGTAATGAAAATATTGGTGCCAAATTTTTGAATAACACAGCCTCCATCACGGAACTTCACCTGTAAGCATATGTTTATGGTTGAAAAACCTTATTATGACCACGGCTAACGCGTAAACATGTATAACATGTAAAAACATCAACTCATACAGCCAAGTAGTGGTTCATTCACAATATATTATAAATAAGTTCCAGTTGCACTGGCACCTACATAAATAAACTTCACTAAAATTCACTGTATATCTCTGCAAAATATCAGCTCCAATAATCAGCCAGGCCGATAACTGCTTGATCCCAATAGCTAACGAGTAATTCATTTTTATACTCCACCAATATGTAGGTGTAAAGTCCATTTGTCACACGTGAACACACCACAGCACAGGGTACCTCAGTGGTGCCACTGGCAGTCCTGGGATTCAAACTCAGAACCTTCCAATCACAGGGGTAACCCCCAAACCACCAGGCTGCCAGCTGCCCCGTATCATGCAAACTCCACGCCAAAATTATTACATAATCGTCTCAAACTGTTTCCAGTTGTTACGTAATCTCTAATATACTGTCCTTGCTTATGAGGTGTTTGACGGTGGCTGTATGACACTACAATTAGAAAAATAGTAGCATCATAATCAGAAATGTATCCACAATTAGCATGTGTGTGCGTGTGTCGGTGGATCCTATTTAAATGAATGAGTAGTTCATGATCTGCTGTCAAAGTAGGAGTCTTCGTGAGTCACTGTGTGTGCATGTTGTCATCTGATAGCTTTATTCAGCATTACATTTTCCTCTGAGAGAGAAAGAGAAAGGAAAAACATTCATCATGAGCTGGTGCCTCACACATGTGCATGCATCTAAATCCAGAACAGTCTATCAGAAAACAACCCCTCTGTCTTCAACCACTTCTTCCAGTCAGTGTTCTCTGGCCAATTTGACCTTGTTCCTACACACTTCAAACATATTATATACTTTCCAAAGTGTAGATAAAAGACCACTGCTGCAAATTCCCTCCTCTGTTTTTGTAGTTACATTAATAACTCAAATCGGCAAACCGCAGAGAAGTTCAGTGTTTGTTTTGTATGCAGGGACAGCTTTCACTGCACCTTGGCGGTCTGTTGTCCCTACATGTAGCGTTCCTCACCAGCACTGCCAACAACACTAGGCTACAGATGACGAGATTTAACAGCGTAATCAGGAGGTTATGTTTAATACTGTGTTAAATACACAGGGTGACCCACAATGTCTGGACCAACCAAATAAAAAATGTTTCTTTTCAAAAACTAAATGGACAAAATTGTTTCATTGCAGTTCCTCATGTTAAGGTCAGGGGCAGGTTTCTGCCACTGTTCACCTGTTGCTGTCCGAGTTATTTAACCTGCAGTGAAACTGAACTTGGGCTACTATGTTAAAACTGGAATATGAACATGGATTTGCATTCAGCACAGCAGCAAACATTTGAAAAGCTGTCTCCTTATCTTTCATAACAATACAGCATCCTTCTCTCTCAACATCTTTGGCATGTCAAACAAAAACGCAGTCACATTTTGCATTTTCTTACATAATACATAAAATGTCAATATTTGAAACCTAATTTCTATGGTCAAGGAAACATATAAACAAACATCATATAAAGGTGTTTTAAGGTCACGAAGCAAAGTTTCTCTCTTGTTTCATTACATGGTGGTTTAAATGCACTGAGACATTTTAGAATGAATATTAAGTTAAGCCATCTTGGTTTTGTTGTCATCGTTTTTACAAATGACTAAAATCACCTAGAATTCAGAAGACATGCGAGTGTGTTCATAAGAGTTAGTTGAAAGTGTTGAGACAAAGGTTTAGCTGATTGAACTATTGGTTTGGTTTTTATGATTGCTAAAACCTTGTTCTAAAATGATTTAGTGGCTCTGGTGTTTTGTAATGTTGTTTACATTCTCAAAGGTATTTTCTTCAGTCCTTCTATGGTCCTACTCCAGTCAGTTCCTTATAAAAGAAAGATGCAAAATAAGCATTCTGAACACAGTGATGGAGTGATACACACACAGGACATTCTGTTTTTTCTACAGGGCGAGAGAGGCCATGAGGGCCCACGAGGACCGAGGGGACAAATAGGACAAGGCATTAAAGGAGACAAGGTAACACAGTTAGTCACACTCTCCCTCTCACAGCCATGGGAACGGATTTCTTGTTTCTTGTAACCATTTGCAACTTTTAAAACCCAGTGTGTGCATAGTATCAATGTGTGTGCGCTTGTGTGTGTGTGTGTGTGCACAATACCAGTAAACATCAGACAAACTAGTAATCTATGGCCAATAACAGCAGCTGAGTAGAAGTTAAAGTGAAGTGAAAGTGACCAGTTTTGTCAAATGTGAACACACCACAGCACACAGTGTGAAGAGCCTCCTCTGCTTTTAACCCATTCACCAAGCGAAGCAGCGGGCAGCCAGGAACACAGCGCCCAGGGAGCAGAGTGTGGGGACAGTACCATGCTCCAGAGTGCCTCAGAGGTGCCACTCGCAGTCTTAGGATTCAAATCCACGACCTTCTGATCACAGGGACAACTCCCTAACCACTAGGCCATCAGCGTAGTATTCTGTACGGTACTGAACTTTAAAACCAAGTAGTGAAAACCCTTCTTTTTACCTTGTTGACCTCAAATAAACAAAAAAAAGAACCTGGAGTCAAAATAAACTTCAGCTTTGCGCAGCATGTGTTGAAATGGTGCTTTAATATTATCGAGCTTGACAGATTTAAAGTATTTTCTCCGTCTGAGCTTCACGGTGCATATGAAATGACGAGCCACAGCATGTTTGCGGCAAGATATCCAGCCTGCGGACAAAACCATATGCAAATAGTACAGCCCCTAGCAGCTCATTTAAGTAATTATCTCTTAAGTTATATAACTTGGTCATGAGCCAGGGCCTTGTGGTTTTCTTGCTACAATGTCAGTGTGGTGATTTAAATTCCAGAAATGTAACTGAGAAATGTAACCCATACCCAGTTGCTGTGTCCTCTAGTGTTTAATTGGTAGTAGTCGTCTTTAGCGATACCCAACGTGTTCTTTGCAGAGTTCTTTGTGAACTTATGTGTTTTTAGGGTGACTTTGGACCTCCTGGGTTACCTGGATCTCTTGGGCTTCCAGGATTGGGTGTACAGGGAGAAAAGGTACTGGGATTAAAGCATGCTTGTTTACACTAAATGTTTACACTACAAGCCTATGGTTCAAACTCAAACTCACTGCACTTAGAGGGAGTGCCATGAACCAGTAGATCATGTAATATCAGTTCCATCATTTTTACTAGTTTTAAAATGCCTATCACACCAACTGTGAACTGTAGTAAAGTAAAGTTCAAAAAAAGTTGACAAATGAATTTGATATATATGGAAAAGGATACAAGTTTCTGACTGTAACAATAGTATTTTAATGTGTTTTGTTTTTTGCAGGGAATCGAGGGGCCACGTGGTCCCCCTGGGGTCAGAGGCCTGCCAGGCGAGGGATATCCAGGACCAAAGGTAAAACCATCCCATTACAGACTCTTTACAATATGACTTCTGCTATTTCATGTCGCATCATTATTAGAATCACTCATAGCGTCTCTTTGCTGGTGTACATCTATTAATGCACAGTTTGTGTTTGCCACTCTCTAGCTTTTCATCAGTGGTCAGTTGTTAGATTCGGTGTTATTGAGGAGGCTTACACTGATGCACTTTTCCACTCCATTGACCAACCAGGTCCATCACTACTCTGTGTTCTGAGACCCATCATTTACAAATGAACCCTGTTTCTCACTACTATAGATCATATATATTTTGGTTGGTGGACCATTCTCAGCACAGCAGTGACACTGAAAGGTGTGTGACACCGGTACAAATGTATCATGGACAGCAGTGTTGGCGGGGGCTGTACACACAGCAGTGTCACTGCTAGTTAAAGAACGGGTCACCACTTTCAACTACACCCATCCAAGAGCAGTGGAACAACTACAAACAAAATTAGGTCTGTGAACAATTCATCTGTTGATGACCGTGCAAGTGTCATCCTTTAAAATTACTTCTAGACTCTGGCCGCCAGTCAGTTTATGTTTAGAAGATAAGTTACTCACAAACTGCTGAATACACAGTGTCTTTGCACGCTGTGTGATTTGTGTAATGCTTCCACAAGTGCAAATAATAAGATTAGCTAGATGATTTTAACAGCACTTTGGCGAGCTGTGGAGGGTCTTTCAACCTGAACGAGCCCCACACAAGCCTATAAGAGACTTTGGTATGGCACGGTGAGGTCTAATAAAATTGTTTTTTATATATTGATGTGAACTGCCTCTTTAAAAATAATTTTGTTCCTTTTAAAATTCCATTCTTTTTAAAAAAACCTAGAGTATCAACTGAATTTTAGTCCACTCTTTGTTTGATACGATCACATTTATTCACTTATGTAGACATTTGTATAATTGTATTTACAATTACAGATACAATTATATACTATTATAACTGGTGCAGCCAGCTGAGCAAAAAGGCACAAAAAAAAGGTACCTTATTGTCACATCTTCCCCCCATGACTCCCACATAAAGGCAGGCGCTATTGCAGACTTCCGTGAGTTTTCAGTATCTTTATTCTTCACCAAATAAGAGGCACAAGGGCCAAACTTCAAAACAAAAGGAGTCATCGCATGAGGGTGTATGGCGGTGGACCGACCACTAAGGTCCACCTAAACTGAATTTAAATACTGAACACAAAACCCATGAACCAATAAACAAACCCTAATCTCCTGACTCTGAGCGCCCCGGCCAGCTGCAACTCATAACAAACTCCTGGCCGGTGGTGCTCAGAATGTCATAACAAAAGTCCCTAATCAACCCATTTACACAACTGTCACCATACCCAGGCCTACCAGGCCTGACACTTATGTGTACCTGTGAAAAGTGATGGGTCAATTTTGTTCTTGAAAAATTTGATATTTTTTAAGGAAAGAGAACAATTGTAAGACTTACTGACCTTACTGAACAAAAATGTACTTTGTACCCTTTTTACAGTGTATGTCTGCAATTAGCTGAATGAGGTACAGCTACCTTAGTGATAGTTCACTTGAAATTATTTGAGTAAATAAATTAAACTCAAGCAATTACTTTTCTAGATTATCTGGGCGGCAGATACTTTAGCATCATGACCTACAATCTATGGAATTCCCTCCTGCAGAATCTCCTTAATACATCCTCTCATCTTTCAAAACTCCATAAAAATGTTCTGTTCTGTCAGAGCTATGCATCTCCCACGTCTTCATCCTGTCTTCCTTTGTTCTGTAGCTGAGATGCAGCTGTTTGTCTGCTTTATGTTCTGTGTCTGTTAACTGTTTAATGTCATCTTGTTCTTTGTTTGACCTACCTGTAAAGCAACCTTGGGTTTAGGAAAGGCACAATATAAATAAAATGTTATTATTATTAATATTTATTATTAGTAGTAGCAGTAGTAGTAGGATTGTAATGTTATGTAATGTGCATTATTTAAATTGGTTAGAAGACTTTTTGCAACTGAACATAAAAAGTAAACTTTAGGTTTCATTGAACAGCTGTTGTGCTTATTCTAAAATGACATACAATGCCTTGCAAAAGTATTCACCACCACATACACAAAAGTGTGTATATACTGAGATCATTTGACACTTGGATTGCTCACAGGTGGATCTTATTTAACTAATTAAGTGGCTTTTGAAGGTAGAGGTTGGGGCTTCAAAGCAAAGGGTGTGAAAACAAATGCACACACCACTTTTCAGTTTTACATTTTTTAGAAGTATTTAAAACAAGTTTTTTTCCCCTGTAGGGAATCTGTAGTTTGTTTTCTAGGTCCATCACTTAAAATCAATTTGAAAATCCATTTAAATTCCAGGTTTTAAAGTGACAAAATAGAGATTATGCCCTGTAAAAAATGAGAAACAGCAGGGGGTATTACTTCCCATCTGGACCAATCATAATTCCTCAGCTATTATGCATATTAATGACTAAATAGCACAAAGCTAGCCAGAGATTAAAAAAAAAAAAAACAATTTCAAGACCATCAGCTTGGCACATGAAGGCTCATTCAAAGCACAAGAGTAACCAAGAAAATCATATAACATTGCATGAATACAGTTAACTTCAAACTCTTAATGTGGCTCAGTAAATCTGATGGCATTAGAGATATGTTGAATATTATTACTCCTTCTGCAAAGTGAGTTCAGTTAGTTATTATTAGGTCTGAGTTTCATGTATCTTAGTTTCAGTTCTTTTTCCTGTTCTGAGGTAGACGTACGCCTCACAGTTAAGATGAATTTACTGCTTCGTTGTAGCCACTTGCCTAGGTTCGACTGTCCCATAAATCTGTTGTGCTCATCTAAAATAGAGGTCCTGACATAGCTGCTGGTCACAAGTCAGTGTTTTGGCTTGGTGTGAGTAAGACCTTCTAAGGGATGATGAGTCACAGCAGCAGGGCGATAAACAGCAAAAGTGCACGTGATCTGTGGCAAGAGATGACAGAGATACTTTTCCACATTTTGTTATTTTATATCAAATTATTTGTTATTTTATATCAAATTAATTGTTCTTGATACATTTTTTTATGTGAAGAAGGTGCTGGGTCCATTAACCCTTCAGCTCGTAGTGTCACACGGGTAAGATGCTGACGATTTTCCATGCAAAGCGATCCGGCGTGTTTTGGAACATTCAGCAGTGAATATTCTAACAGGTTTACAATTAACATGCCATCATCTTTACAACTTTACACGCTTTGTATTTATAATTTTTTTTACATTTGACATTCAATCAGTATCTAAATCACAGTAAACTCAGGCTGCGTCTAAGCCGCTGACACACCAACTAATGGACATTGTGTCCAAAGTCAAAAGAGTTACAGCAGCATTGAGGCAAACATCATCTCACTGACAAGATGTTTATCTGCTCTTTGGTCACAGAGGACCAACTGATGTGAATACAAGAACAATTCACGACACAAAGTAAAGGATTGTTGAATCTTAGTGTGGAACGCTGGTGCACAACCAAAAAACTCACAGAGCAATGTGTAAAACTGTAAAAAAAAAAAAAAATTTCGGCCATTGAAAGATTAAAACAAGGGCCATATCCAGTCTGGTAAAGGGCAGATCCGAATCTGGCTTGTTTTGGTGTAGATTAAGCCCAGGGCAGAAACTGACCAGTGATGAATAGTGTAATGGGTGGCATGAATGGTGAGTGTATTTGTAGACTATATTCGTGTGTATGCGTGTGTGTGGTTTCAAAGGGTGATCAAGGGTTGCCAGGGGAATCCGGAGCACCGGGAGAGAGAGGTGCGGGAGAACCAGGCCCAAAGGTAAACATCTAACAAATTATGGGGATACATTCTCAGTTTATACCTATAACTAACATACTTGGTTCTTATGTGGCTTTTTGTGTTCAATACTCTATCGGTGTATGCAGTAGTAACATTCTCTTCCACAGGGTGAACCAGGATCACCTGGATTTTCAGGGTTGCCAGGTTTGCCTGGAGAGGATGGTGCTCCAGGGCAAAAGGTAACAGACAATAATTTATTCATTTCTAAGGATATTGCAAGGTTAAAGCAGCAACAAGAAGAGCTGTGAAGAAACATATTCAGATTGTGCCTTAGTGTGATACACTATATGGACAAAAATATTCGGACACATATATCCAGAGGCATATAGAATCTGTGCCAAGATGAAAGGCCCAAGATCTTCATAAGACACTGTGTTGTTTTTTCCTTTAATTTATTCCTTTACACATTTTAGCAGAAGCTATACAATTTACAGCATTTTTAAAGATGATTACAATACACTTAAACAGCACATTAATGTTGAATATGACATGATGTATGATTTATGTTGAATATGTTGAATGCAGTCATTCTCTTGTCTAGGGCTCTGGACACATGTAAGTCAACCAGGTCAACCTGGAACAGCATGTGTACATTCAGTGTATGTTTGTTTATTTTAGGGAGAGCCTGGTACTCCAGGTTTGAGAGGAACAGAAGGAGCACCTGGGGTTGGTACCCAGGGTGAAAAAGTAAGTTATTTATTCTGCTGTTCACTGCTTAAGAGAAGCCACCAACATAGACCTCATGCTGTGTTCATTGTATACTGAAGACTAAAACTGCAAGCAGGTGTACTTGCCCACCACTCATAAGCCTTTACAGACAGTGTTCTTCACAGACAGTTTACCTGAAAACACATATAAGAAACATCAGCCATTTACACATATTTGTTTTGGTTGTTTTGGATAATACTGAGGGCACTGTAATATGCAATTGTA
>JBBIGA010117898.1:0-10160 GCA_037576975.1 Alestes dentex | reverse complement strand
CCACTAAAAGTATATTAATAATGAGTTGATTCCTTATTGTTTTTGTTTGCAAAGTGGTTGAAACAGGTTGAAAGGCCGTGAGATGGGGAAAGTCCCTAACCCTAACCCTAACAGTCACCAGTTAGCGCCGATACTGGCGGTGTTACGCACTGTGCATTAAAATACATAGGGTAGTGAAGCATTCTCCAAGGACAAAAAAAAGGCCTAAAGCGTGATCGCAGCAAATTTGAATAGATTTTAGGTCGTGATGGCTTCACGAAAAGTCGTGAGAGCGGGTAGTCTGACCACAGAACCTGGTTCCATTTGTGACTGGATGAAATGAAAGGTTTCCTTGGTGTTTTAAGAATAATTTGAAATACAGACTCTAAAACATCACTATATTCTGCAAACCAACAACTGTGACCCTCTGAGACATTTTTTGTCTCTGAGAATCCTCCTAACTGTGGATGAGGATGAAATAAATACCCATTCTCCTCCAGGCTGGTACCCTACAACTCTGGTTGTTTTAAACTTCTTAAGAGTGGACATTGGCATGTTTAGGCATTTTTTATGTTTACAAGCACTGCCTGATTTATGAAAATACAGTGATTTATTGTATTTTTTCATTTTGCCCACATTAAGGAATGGATCACTCAATGGATTTCATGCTCAGGTTGATGTGGGGGGTCTATAAGACCTGTAGAACCCGTTTCACTCATTCATCCTGCTCACCCTGTTTTCCTCTTAGTTCTGCTTCAGTGGCATTGTTGCCTGCAGTTTTTGACTGACAGCTGTCAATCACAGGTGCACATCCGAATATTAGTGCCAGTTCTAAGAATACCTTGGTTTATTATATCATGTTTTATCTTGACAAGCTTCATTCAAACTTTGTTACATGTTTATAGAACACTCGGTTCATCAGTTTAACATTTTTAACATTTTGCATGGTGTTTCCTGAAATTTTCCTGGGTTTTTCCCTTCTTCTGGAAATATGGATTTGTTGTGACAGGGATATGTGGATAATTATGTCCATTTCTAGTGAACGCAGCACTGAGTGCAGGAACTGAACAACACAGTGTCAAAGTTTCTACAAAAAAGAAAAAAGAAAAACATCATTAGTTTTAAGTGAGTAGCCTTTCCCATGGGATTCATTATTTTCCCAGTGATTGTCTCATACTGGAGTGTTTCACTGAGGTATCAGATGCTGGGCAGGGAATTAAAATATTAAAATCTTACAGATTTCTACTGTGCCCCCTCCCATTCTTCTACTTGTTTTTAATGGGGCCAAGCTCCTTGGTATAAATCTGCCCTGCGTAATGGCAGTTGCACTCAGTAGATGTAGTTTTGGCTGGCAGGGTCTCTTGCATGCACAAATTAATCAGATGTAATTAAAAGGATTCTGCCAACGTTCTGTTCTTGCACGCTTTGCCAGACCAGCGGTGAAAATAAATCAACTCCAAATCAGCTCTTACAACTGCAAAATGACAACAAATCAGGCGGCTTGCGGCTATCCAGGAGCTAATAAAGCTGCCACTCTTGTAAACAGTGCGCCGTACGTCATCGGCGGTCATTACCGGTCCCACTGGCCTTCACCAGTCACCCGTAAATGTTTACACAGCCGCTAATGACGTCCTTTCTTGTTCTTCACTGGGTTTGGAGCTGCGTGACTGAGTAGTGTTTTATCTCATTAGGTTTGAATTTTAAAAGGTAAACAGGGCTCCTGAATGATGGTCCTCTCATCAGGAGATCATAAGTTTAGTCTCTGGTGGTGGGTTCAAGAGGTCCTCACTCTTCTTGGGTGAGTAGAACAGCCCTCCCTCTTCCCCATCACTCAGCATGATGGTAGCTGAAAGCGTAACAGAGCCAGCCTGAGTGACAGTCCTCCAAGAATGTTGAGCACTTCACATGTCTGAAGGAAGCAGTGCTGGCCTACACAAAAGTGATAATACATTAACATCAAAGAACATGGGGGATGGACCTACAGGGTGGTCCTGTTGTCCACATAACCAAAAGCAAAGTACCTAATCACAAAACTCAAATTCTTTATTTAATTTCTCTCCTGACTGGAACCTTGAAGTACATTTAAAGACAGGTACTGTTACCTTTTCAAAACAATGATCTAGAAATTTGTATTTGCAGCTAAACATAAAATATACTGTTAACTAAATCCACATCATAAACACAAGGACAGGGTATCACAGAACTTTTTGAGAACCACTCATATGTTATAATGTAAATTTTTAAGAATGATCCTCAAATAGAATCATTACATTTTGTGAAGGTTCCATGAAGAACCATATTTTATAATGAGATGCCTGAGTGTGAAGAACATTTTTAAAGGTTTAAAAACATATTTTAGTGGTTCTCTATCAATCTGAGAGTTCTTAGAACTTCTTCATTATGCAGGGGTTCTTCAAACTATATAAAAATTCTTCACATTCACACATGTCACTAGCTGTTTAGTCTTTGAAAGCGGTTGTTCTGTGGCACTGTGTAATTAACTTTTTTGAGGAGTGTATTACAAATTCAGTTTTATTGGCGCTGACCATCAGCTCCATTTGGTTTCAGGCTTTTTCTACATTTTAATTACAATTACATGTACATTGCTGGTATATGATTTATTCTCATAATTTACTTTAAATCAATGAGTACAGTTTTATTTTACAAAACTGTGGGGGCGGTGGGGGGGGGGTTGATATTTTTTATGTGCATCTCGGGCCGACAGCCATGCACCGTATGGCCATTCTGGACTTTTAGTTTATGAGAGATGCCCATGATGTGACGAACGTTTAGGCAGCTCACAATCCCAGACAATTCTAAAATTCTGGCCAGACGCCGGATGCAGGTCTCAAAAAGAGGACATGTCCTGGAAAAAGAGGACGTCTGGTCACCCTACCTACTGTATATATCTAACACAGATAAGCTGCATTATGTACATTTTTTTTAATGTTATGAAAATACTAAAGCAGATCCGGCCAGCTAACATTAGCAAATCCTGCATGCTATCACATACAAAGCACTTCATTATGATCACTGAACAAAATGAAGGCAGTATTAATTACAACAAAGTTGACTCTAATGTAAAGAAATTCTACAGAAAAGTAAGGTTAAGTATGCTCATCTGTGACAGTCAAACATATTGCACACTATTTTTAAAGATTATTTTCACCTTTCAGCTGTAAGAATATAAGCAAATTCAAAATGCCATAGCTAATCCATAGTGAGAGCTCTCTGTCGCTCTTGCATGATGCCATAAGAATTAAACTGAAGTGAATCTGCCATTCAGCCACGCGCTTGTCATACCGTAGTACAATGAACTCCATCATTTTTAAATATTCGATACAAACAATCTTATCTGCAGAAGTGTAATCAGCTTTTGTGGGCTCAAGCTGGGAAGTGCTAGTGGTCCATCTCTTCAATTTACCAGCAGCACCCTTCTCTGAAATGCCTTTGTGTGTGGCCTCCATCTGTCTTTATGTCATGCGGATTAGCTGGCTTTCTGCTGTAACATTTGAAATGGAAGGGAAAAATAATGGACGCCATTGAGCACTGACTTAAACGATGGGTGGCTGATTTTTTATAGCGCCTAGTCGGTGGTCTTAATTTATTGTAGCTGACTGATGCCTCTGTGTTGTGTGGTCTTAAGGGTGTCCTACTATTACTCACTACAACAGCTCATCACTTCCGCTGGCACAAATGTTTTTTCCATTACAAAATGTTTTTCCATTACAGATAAAGCAACCCATACCCGAGCTACTCGACAGCTGGGCTAAAAGTGCGCCACAGCAAGCTCACTGCATCACTGCTTTCTGATGGGTCAAAATGTTGTCATGACAAAAAATGGAGTTGGAAAGAGATCACTATTTTGGGAGGGTTTTTTTTGTTGCTTTTTTACTGTCCATGCAATAAAACAGCAATGGAGATACAAACTTATAACTGGGAAGTCAACAAAGTACAACACTACTATCTGTTTGCGCTGAAGGTAAATTTGAGTGGGAGTTTTTAATGCTGCGAAAAATGCAAAGGTTTACCAGGACATCACTAACAAATTAGCTGGGTTATGTTTTAATCTCACGGCTAGAGAATGCAGAGAAAAAATGTAAAAACTCAAACAGGGCTGTAAAAATTAAAAGACCCCAGTAACAAAAGCTTTCTCCTGTTTTGATTCCATGGACACGTTTTGGGATGATGACCGGTCATAAACTGCGGGGAGAGAACTGAGTCAGTAATACAATTACTGGGCTGAGATACACTAGAAAATCAAAGCATGATACAACATCTGTACCATCGCGGTACAGTTTACATACAGCACAGTTCCTGTAGACCTATGGAAAAGTGCCTTAAGACATTTGGTTCAGTAAAGGGATGTGTTGGTCGTGGAAAACCCAAGATGTACACGCAAAACTGGGACACACTGGTCAAGGGCAAGTGTGGTCCTGGAGTGCTGGTTTCCAGTACAGTTTGGTAGTTCCCCTCTCAATCTGGCAGTTATCAGGTAAGCTGAATAAAACATAGAGGTTTTAATGAAGATCAATTCCACAAAAAAAAAAAAATGCTGGGGACACCTTCCCATTAAAGGTGAAATCACATTGGGCCTCTCACAGTAAGAGCCAGTTCTCCAGGTCTCCTCTGGGTGCCTGATTGACCAAAACACTATAACAGGGCGATGCACACCAATCAGACGAAATCCAGTTGATTGGCAAAACACACATACTCCGTACTTGGTGGATAGACATTACGTTAACTGCCGGATGTACCGTAATTGGAGGCAGAGCAGTTTGAGCCTTTACGTTAAGTGGAGTAATTAGAGGAAGCAAAGAAACAAGTTCATCACGCCCTCTATTGATAACAGGAAGCAAGATTAGCCCTTGGCAGTTGAGTCATCGCTTTCATTTTGCTAAACTATTCAAATGTAATTACATAAATCAATATTTAATTTGTTAGGGAACTGTGCAATGAATTACATCAACAGGAGCAAGTCTCATCTTCTGACTTCTTTCTCATTTGTGTATGTGAATTCAGTGGTGAACATATAAAGTCTTTTCTTCATGCAAAACAAGAATTCAAATTTACATTGTAAAAAAAAAAATATCCCCTCCTCTACTTACAAACATACCTGTGATCTGGGTTAAATATATGGAATCTGCACTTTCAGCACAACTGCTCTCTCAGTGAGCTGTAAATCAGAAATAATAAAAATGTATTATTAATTATATGCTTTTGTTAGTCAGGCAGTAGGACTGCCACTGCTGGTGTTATCTGAGCAATCAAGCGATTAGTTTAAAGGTTAATCAAGTGATCAAATACAAAAGTTATAAAAGCACATTTTACTTCATCCACATGAACTACAAACCTACATGCTTAAGATCTTGTTGGTGTGGGTTTCTTCACTTTTAGTGATCTAAGTGCTATTAGTTTGTCGTTGTGGTCATGGCCATTACTTAACTTTCTTGTTCCCATATCTTAGGAAGTCATGGCCACACTCAGTCTCTGTCACACCAGTCCCACACTATACTACATTGTGGCTGTGCACTAGGATCCCATTCCCATGGTTAAGTAAGTTATATTTAAGACGTGATGTCTCCAGAGGGACTCTGTGCTAAGCTGATTAATCAAGAACATCCATCCGTCCGTCCGTCTGCCCATTCATTCATCCATTCATTCATTTTTTGAACTGCTTATCTTTACCCAGGTTGTGGGAGTTGCTGGAGCCTATCCCAGCACTCAAGAAGGTGGAGAAACATCCTGGATAGGTCAAGAACATACATTTTAATCATTTATTTTTATGTGTTAATCAAATTTAATCAAGTAACTATCCTAATTGCCAGTGCTGACTGTCTTCTGATGATGAAATTCATGTTCGATATTCAACTAACTTCCACGGCGGCTCCTGGTTTTGTACTGAATTTGAGAGCAACCTGAAAAGTATGGGAAGCAGCTTGTGTAAATGGTCTTCACCGAGGGTCCGTAGCTGCAGTTTGGAGAGGCTAACTAGGCTGTTTAGCTGCTGTTCTGGACTATAGTTTGTCACACTCTCATTCTCATCCTTGTAAAAGGAACATGGTGGCCTGAACAAGCTCCATCACAGGTTAACAGCTTCTTTCTGGGCCTCAATGACCACAGAGGGATGGATATAAACTCTGTCATCTGCTTAAAGATGAAGAGGAGAGGGGGGAATGTTAGGGTAATGCTGCTGCGACTGGTGAAATCATATGTGGTGGTGGTGGTCCTATCTCTGGCTTTAGTTTAGTGGAGAGCGAGTACAGCAGGAGCGCTATCAGATCAGCGTGGATTAGAGAGAGAGAGAGAGAGAAAAAGAGAGGGAGTGAGAGAGAAATAGAGGGGGAGGCAGAGACAGAGTGTGTTTTCTGAAATGGGATTTTGCAAAACCTGAAGGATTACAGGAGTGAGTAATGTCTGCAGCACCTCCAACTGTACCCCCAATCTCACCAAGTGCATAATGTTCTACTTTAGCTTGCTCTCTTGCTCACCCGCTGCATTTTAATGCATGACGTTCACTTCTGTTTCCTGGCAAAGCTCCCTCCGCCAAAGTCTCGGGAAGTTTAGACTGGGAAAAAAAGAAAAGAGAGGTTTAACCCCAGAAAAAGCAAGATCATTACCTTGTGCAGTCTGAGAAATAATAGTTCCTCAAAGGTTCCTCGCTTGCACTTGCAGTCTTATGAATAAACTTTTCAAGAAAGGTTGTGTGGAGGGTTTTTCAGATCCTCCACACTCTACCATTCAAAAGGTTTCTGTGTAGAACATTTGTCCACAGTTCTTTGGGGCTTTAGAGCAACAGAAATGTCTTTGAATATCTTTTCAAAGCAGTTTAGAACATTTTGGAAACTATTAATGTTAGATTATTGGAAATGTTAGATTATTGTTGATTTTAGATTTTTAAATATTATTAATTTTAGGTTGGTTTTTAGATTATTAGAGGATATTAATTTTCTATAATACCTTTTAAATTCTTAATTTAGAATCATTTATTTTAGATTAAAAATGATAGATTAATGGAGATGATCAATGTTATCTTACTAGATATTATTCATTGTAATTTATTGCATTTTATTTCATTTAGATTATTCATTTTAGATCATTAGAGATTATTCATTTAAATTGTATTGGGGTTTGTTTATTTTAGATTAAAGTAGTTTATTCATTTTAGATCACTGTCAAGGCTCCCGTGTCTCGGCAGTGAAGGCCGGTGCACATGCAGACTTCCATTCTTTCTAATACTTTATTTTATACACAAAGGAATCAGGCATGATGGCCTAAACATAATCCAAACAAAAGAGACAGGAGCATACACTCGTAGCCAGAATGACAGTGGACCGACAATACAGTCCAACACAAACGGAACTAAATACAAAACCCAAAACTCACAAACCAATCAAAAGCAAACATTACTTTAACTGAGGACACCGGTCAGCTGAAACAAATAATACAAACAAACTCAAGACCGGTGTGCTCAGACATGTCAAAATAAAACCTCATTAATACAAAACGAAAAAGGACGGCCTCTAGTGGCCGCCAACCATGACAATCACTGGAGATAATCTTAGAGATGGTTAATTTTAGATTATAAGGGATGATTGATTTTACATATTTGGAGTCTTTGGTTGCTTTTAGATTATTAAAAAATATTTCTTTTAGATTATTAATTTATTGGACATTATTAATTTTAGATTTAGGGCATTTTCACACCTGAAGGTCCAAATCAGTGTTCATGTTTTTGTTGTATTGTTTACACTTGATACGTTTACTTTTGATTTCATGTTGCAGACTTGCAAGCACACTAAATAACTTTGCAGGTCCCACTTGCGTCCTCTCATCATCTCCTCCATTCTGCTGCCATCTTCCCATGTGATATCGCACCTCATTTTTAACCTCAACTTTCTGCCTGGTGCAAACGTCTGGACTGTCCAAAAATGTGTCTTCAAACTGCAGACAAACTGAACATGGAACATTTCGATCCAGACCATAACTTTTGATCTGCCCAAATTGTGGTTCTTTGGTCCTGTCTATTTTGGTTCAGATCAATCTGAAACGCCCAAAGCTCTGGACCATTTTAAAAAGTCCAAAGGTCTGGACCAATTTAAAAAAACAAAGGTAAAGACCAGTCTGAAAAAAAGGGTCTGGAACAATGTGAAAAGTCCAAAATCTGGGCCAATCTGAAAAGTCTGAAGGTCTGGACCAGACTGAAATGCACAAAGATCTTGACCTATCTGAACTGTCCAAAGATCTGGACCAATCTGAAAAATCAAAAGACCTGAACCAATCTGAAAAGTCCAAAGATCTGGAACAATCCAAAATATCTGAATGTCCGAACCAAATGGGGCAAGTATTAAAAAGCACCATTAAAGGTTTCTGGCCTAAATCACTTCACTGATTCTGGGGGAAATTGCTCATGTTATGACTGCACAGGCACACAGAGACGCAAAGATAAGATAAAATATAAAGTCTAAATAAATCACATAAAACTCTGCAGAAAATACTCAGTGTGAAATGCTATATACACAAATGCTTGGATGTAAATACTGTAGATACGTAACTTATCTGTTAAGTGATTTACCAGTGACACTAATGGCGGTTAGGAGTCTGTTATTGTATGTAATAGGAATCAGTAGTAGATCAGTGGAAACAACAGGAGGAAGGAGTGATATTTCATATGGTACAACTATCGCACATAATAAGATTTTGCACATAATGATAATGTTTTAGCACCCAATAAGATATTGCACGATATTGCACATGGTAAACTATTGCACATAATAATAAGAAAAAAGGTCATGTAGTATGGGGTTCGGTAGAACAGCACTGCATTAGCTTGACAGATGGGATCAGTGCACCTCACTACAACACCCAGCACACATTGTGCAAATATATCAACCCCCTATATAATCTAGTCCATTACACACAACATATGATATGTTATGTAGATTCTCACTTACTCCACTTGTGAAAGCTAATCTGACTAGCAATGAAGGGATATTTGCAAGGACCAATTAGTGTGATTCACCCTGAGTGCTGAAAGGTGTGCAGCGAGGCCACTTGTGTCTCGTAGAACAGCACTGCTGCCTTTTTGAGCAAAGAATGACCAGCGTGTTTCATCATGGCTTTTTCCAGCAGAGCCGCAGTGCGGTGTGATCGCACATGAAGTAGATGTATTATTATGCATTTTTTTTAATCTTGTTTCAGTGGCACCCAGAGCAGGACAATTACAGTGTCGTTAGCTGATGTTAAATCCCAGAAAACAATCATTTTCTGCTTCTCATCCTCATGTTCCACCAGTGGAGATCCAAGCTGTGCATATTTGCCAGTAATAATCTGTAACCATAGTAACGCTGGCATGTGTAACGCAGTGATGTTTCGGTGCATCAGCGGTCGCTGTGATGTCACCAGTCATAACGACAAAAGTCTGGAGAACGACTGTCACACACGCAGGTTCTTCGCAGCACAGATTCTTATTCTGTTACATTTTTTGCACACTGCAGATTTTGCTTCTTTTTTGCAATGTTATTAATATTTCTTTTGTTGGAATATACTTATTTTCCGTATATTTTACTAACTTAGTTTAGCCTTTCCAAAATTTCTTTAATTTCATTTGAATTCTTTGATAACTTTTTTACACAGTCTTAAACAAGGGTGTAGAATTGGCTGTCCCTACCAAACTCCAGTGACTACTGAATTGTCATCAACAATAATCTGAAACAAAAAAAATCTCATAAAACCATTGCTTTTTGTTGTGTGAATGTAGCAGAGAAAGAGGACATCTTTCTACAACAATTCTATGCACGAAAATATGGAACACATTGCTGCACGGTAAACTGACACTCAAAAAGTTTGGCGATACCACGTCCTTTTATCTATGATGTGGAAAAAGTTAACAGTATTTTTTATGCTTAGATGTAAATACAAATTTCTAGATCAATGGATGAAAAAGGTAGCAGTACCTGTCTTAAAATTTGACAAATGAGTCTCTTCAGAGCTAGCAAGATGAAGTTTGAACATGGAGTGTGTCCGAAATTGCACACTTGGGTCAATGCACTGCAATGAAGGCGTAGTGCCCACTGCGCACTTCCTCCTGTAGTGCACACTGCTGTGGGTAAGTGCTGTCCGAAATCGCGCACTTGACGTTTTGCACTTAGCGGACGTGACGCAACATTTGATCGCGATTC